>CP053159.1:14103928-14404588 GCA_014607495.2 Carposina sasakii | reverse complement strand
AACTCGAAAACAACAGTCGAAACTATCACTTCTTCCACTATCATCATGCATCGCTTGTTTAGCTTACCCCCAATTCTATTATAACAAGGACTCAACTAAGACTGTCGTCGGCCGAGACCGCGTATTTATACGGCTCGACGTTCGGTCCGAACATTCGGGAATATGCCCGAGCGACCCATCTACAAAAACCCCGTAGGTGTTATCCGGGCAAGCCTGGAACGTTCTCGGGCGTTCATTCAACAACACATTAAACTAAACACGCCGAGACTACAACAGAAAACATGCTAGTAAACGATATTGCGTTCTATTCTGCTACTAGCGACATCTAGTGAGCTAATGGGTAAACTCCCCGGTCGTAACACTGCCCCCTTCCTAGAGATGTTCGTCCCGAACATCATCGCTGCCGCCACAAAGGCATCCGAACATTACGTCTCTTCTCACTGCATCCTGCGACCGTCGTCGGGCAACTACCCTGTTGCGGCAACAAACGATTTCTTCCACAAATCAGGTGCCTTTCTCTTTACGCCGACAGGATGATGCAGCCACACAAAACGATCCCGCTGTTTCTTCTTCTGCGTCTAACCTTCCAGTGCTAATAGTCTCCACATATGCACTCAACATCAAACCAAAACTGCCACTTGTTAAGCTTAATATCATACAAGCGCATATCACTTCCGTTTCCTTATCCATAGGCATCACTCTCAAACCAGTTTCCTGTTCCATGTCTTCACTTGCCGTTAGTTCTGTCCTTCATCCGATCTTCTATCTGTTAGGACCATCACTGTTCCAGTCCATTTCATATATCCTTCTTCCATCAGCCAGAACCATACTACATCACACTTCTGTTCAGGATCTTCCACTGTTTCACATCACCAGCAGGTGTCTCTGATCATTGCCACAATCTTTATTTCCCAATTCGACGCAAACACATCACTCTCATCGCAGCCAACACCCATGTGGTCAAGATCACTGCAGCCAAAACTGATGGAGCCAAATCCTCCAGATCCTCCATCCACCTCGATCTGCTTCACCTCCTCGACCACATCACGCACTACTCCCGAGTGCGGCTCCTGACGTACGATCTCCACGTCAAATCCGTCACGTCCATCCGAATGTCCTCACATTCGCTGTCGACCTTGACTATTGAGGTAAGTCTTCCTTCGGATCCATTATCCATTTCAACCCGTTTCAACCCCCTCAGCCGCCCCCGTGCACTTCCTCCGAGTGCGGCTCCTGGTGAACGTCCTTCACTACCGACTTTGCCTCAACGTCTGTGCAGATGTTAGCACACGGGTCGTCCAGCTCAGAGACCACTTTCTCGATATTCCCAACATTCGACTTAATCCCAAAGGTCTTGCAGTAGTTCGCATAAGTATTGTCCAGCTCGTTGAAATGTTTGTCGATTACGCTAAGCCCCTCCACCATTTCCATCTTCATTTGCATTAGTTGACTAAAACATTCTCGAAGCATAGCATTCACCGAAGGTGATGTCGCCGCTGCTACTGCTGCACGAGCAGATTCCACGGTCTCCGGCTCACCGACAATACTCCTTCGCTCCATGCCTTCCTTGTTGACAATCGACATTCTACTCCAAATCCCACTTCTGACACCAATTGTTACGTACTGGGTACGGGTGATTCGGAGCTGCCGATTAAAAGGGAGGCGTAGGTGTTAGAACTCTTTATTGGGTGGAGGAGGTTACAAAATTTCAGCACTAATCACTATAACTCTAAACACAACACTAAACTATCACTTCTTCACTATCATCATTCATCGCTTGTTTAGCTTCCCAATCTTATAACAAGACTCAACTAAGACTGTCGTCGGCCGAGATCCGCCGTATTTATACGGCTCGACGTTCGGTCCCGAACATTCGGGAATATGCCCGAGCGACCCATCTACAAAAACCCCGTAGGTGTATCCGGGGCAAGCCTGGAACGTTCTCGGGCGTTCATTCAACAACACTTAAACTAAACACGCCGAGACTACAACAGAACATGCTAGTAAACGATATTGCGTTCTATTCTGCTACTAGCGACATCTAGTGAGCTAATGGGTAAACTCCCCGGTCGTAACAAAAAGTATAAATAAGTAAGAACACAGTCCACACTACACTATCCAGAAGTAAAAGAAAGTTACAAAAGACTAGTTATATTTCACTTCTTCTCTAATTACAAGTAAATACTTGTATTTGTGATATTACTTGTAATATTACTTCAATCATCAAAATTTCGAAAGATCACTGTCTACCATTGGGTAGTACTTAACGTAATCACAACACTATGCAAATCCATTCAACACACACGGTCAACACTTGCGGAAAACATTTTGTGAATACGAGTATAGGGTAGTCTGAAATCGTCCACCCACTCATTACCAGCCAGTGTTTTATAACCTAACCTAACTACATATATTGGTTATTACCAAGGTTATTTGCACATTATGATATCGAAACTCAAGTCAATCCTCCCACAGGAATCAAACATTAGATACTCTTTCATTAGTACTCTTTATAAATACATATAAACACGCCTTTACCCCTTATGGGGTAGGCAGAGTACTCTTTACGAATTAAAATAATCTTCCGTACCCAGGTCTTCTTTTATTTTGAGTTTTTGACCTACCTACATAAAATGTCGAAAACTTCCAAGAGATGGGTACAAGAGATTTAATTGTTTAACCAACTATAAAGTGAGGTGGTACAGCTACGGGTTACAAATTAAATTTAGGTTATGACATGAGTATGCTGTACACTGTACCTAATAAGAACAAGCGTTACTTAATTTGATTAGCCGTAAACTACGTGAATTAAAAGTAACTCCTTTTGCTCGCTTGTTAATTAGCCACTTTCACAAACATGATCCAGGAAATTAATAAGTACCTACGTATAATATGTAAAGGTATAGTGGACAGTAAACGTAGGATAGTTATATTTTACTGAGCAAGGGATATCTAAGGATAGATTCTTAATTTATAGACAGCACTGTTGGGTTAGTACGAGTATATAACCACTTAGGTAAGTAAAAATTTAAACCAGCCACTTTGCCTGCAATGGCCATTGGTGCGTCAAGTCAGCCAGTTTCAGAAAACTAAGTAGGTACCTACCTAGGTACACCGACAGGATTGTACCTAACCTACCGCGGTCAATCATTCCAGAACATTGATACTCAGTTCGAACTTACGATATCAATCAATCGACGACTGATCTATTGCGAAAGACTTTAACAAATAGTTGAGAGGGTATTCCCAGAATCTTTATTTCGGAAGGTGTGACTAATGGACTAAGTTAAATTAGAACTCGAAATAATAGGAATCAGTTAAGAGAAAGTAAAGATACTTACATCCTTATCCCACTGCAGGTGGTAGGGTATCTCGGTGCCGAAGGGGAAGTCGAGGTGGCAGTTCATGACCGCGTACCCACCGACGGTGGCCAGCAGGCGCGGCGTGTCCTGAGGTAGCAGCTGCGCGGCGGCCACCAGCAGCAAGCACGGCACGCACCACGCCGCCCGCAGCGCGATACTCCGAGTCTCCATATCGTGCGTCCGAACACGACCGCTCGGCGCGAACAATTGACCGCTCCTTCGCTATGATCTAGTTAACCTCTCGTCGGATTAGCATCTCCCGCGTCGCTTGCGTCGTTCATTCATTGAGTTGTGCATTCCACGATCACATCACTCCATCCTCTCCTGAGTGACTCACATGACTACAACATAGCAGTCTGACTAGTATTATACGACTACACCGCGATGATGAATGAATGTTTGACTTTCTCGCGAAACTGCAGAACGGATTTTGATGAAACTTGGCAGTTATGTTATACATCAGATTTAATAACTCCATCGGCCAATAACTCCACCCAGGCGGCCATCAGATCTATTCATACAAAACATACAACAAAAAGAATCTTGCTTACCTTTCAGAATAAGGTAAAATTACGCGTTTTGGCTATTTACAAGAAATACATAACTTAGAATAGACGCTAGTAGGTATCTACCTAACCTACTACTGAGCTTGCTAGTCCTAGGCCTTAGGACCTCGGGGAAAAGCGAAAGGGATGATTTTCGAGTTTTAAATAATGGGATATAGGGCAGACGGCAGACTAATGTCTTATACATGGCGGGTTGATAATTTATTTGCTAATAAACTATTCTCCGCATTGTAGAACACCTTAGTAAGTAGGTGCTTAATAAATCCTTTGGAGACAGTGAGTAGGTATCCTACAAGAGTGTATGTTAATTTCAATTACATTTCGCTCGTTTAAGCATTTTGGGTAGTCATTTAGTTATGTTATTGTGGTCAGTTATTCAAAAACTTCATAAGTGTGCGTGCGTGTCAGTATGATCAGAATTAACTTCTTACAGGCCAACCACTGTAATGCTTTTACCAGACTTCATCATTTCAACAAAATGGGAACCAAAAATGAAATATTTCATGATATATAAAAACTTTCTTCTTTATTGATTTAAAAATACAAAACAGGTAACAAGTGGTCCCTAATAAATATCTTACAATCGACTCCATCTTATCACATCAGACTTCAGAAACAGACATAAAAATTAACACAGCACATTTCTTATAACCTAAAAGTTCAATTAGAGGTATCATTTCTTGGAAGTTGAATTACTGATCGACTATGTACAAAAAGTTAATTTTACATGAACGCTCATACAAGATTGATCTTTCCTACACTCAAGGGCGGATCGGACCCTGTGGCCTCAGACCAGCATAGGCAATGTTACAATTTTCTGACTGATAGTTATCAAATCACGACCACCCCCCTGACTCCAAGCCTGGATCACCCTTGCAGTGGTCAGTCCCGGTCCATGGGCGCACTGTGCGCGGGTCTCGGCGGCAAGGCTTGCAGCGCGGCGCGCACGCGCAGGAAGCAGCGCTTGAAGTGCAGCCCGCAGCCGCGCGAGCGCCGGAACTCCACCACGCAGCCCCCCGCGCCCCCCGCACTGCCCGCGCCCCCCGCGCCCCCGCGCCGCTGTCCTCCAGCGGTAACACGTAGGCGAGCATCTTCACGTCGCCGTCGCAATCGATCGCCAGCTGAAAGTAAATGAATGATATAGTACTAATAAGCATCAGTGACTTAGGCTCAATTTACACCGCCCCGCGGAATGGAAGCGTCAAATTCGCCTCAAGACACGGGAAGTCGCTGGAATGCTCGACGTGACTAAAGACTAAATTTTTGACTCTTTTCTGTGCGCTCACTGATGACTTTGGTGTGACATGGGTGTGACACATAGCATGGTAGACCATGTAAAAATTTCGTAGAAGGGATGGAGCATGTATAACTCTCACAGACAACTCAGGCACGTTAAGGCGAGTGCGCGTGGCGATACTGTACAAGTAAGTACCGTCTCTACGTACCGTGCCGGGGCGCGGCGCACGCGTGCCGTACGGCAGCGCGGCGAGTGCGGCGCGCACGTACCGCAGCGCGCCCGCCGCGTCCCGCGCCGGCAGCCGCACGCGCGTCAGGCGCTGCGGCACCACGCGGCACATGCCCTGTGGAGAAACACTTCGGTCAAGCTAGTGTTCTAGGATAGTATCAAATTATGACCACAAAAATCTGTCTTCTTTACAGTTCCATTTCCGGTCGCTATATCGTGACATCGTCATCCTAGTAAACGGCCGACATTGACAGTATAAATGTATATTTGGGTCAAATAGCAATAACAAATGCTAAATATATTTAAATGCAGCTAACTTTGACCTCAATTTGTACATTTTATTTTACCATACAAAACTTATATTTGTATATTACAGAAAAATAGACTGAAAAGCCTACATTTATGTAATCCATCATTATTCTCAGCAATGAGAAGCCAATTCTATTTAATTTTTTTATTAATGGCCTCATAATATGGGCTGGCATAATAATTCCGCCAATGTCACGTAAAGAGGAAAAATCCCAGGACATGTGGGTCGGTAAAAAAAAAAACTTAAAAACATTTGAAGTCCACTGTTGAACATAGGCCTCCCCCAACACCTATCCTAACCCCCGTGGCCCCGACCTGCGTGCTCGGCTGAGACAGCATGAGGTCCTGGCACAGCGCGGGCTGCGACAGCGCCAGCAGCGCCGCCTCGCCCGGGGCGTCCGCGTCCGCCTCGCCCCGCTCCGCCTCGCCCCACTCCGCCTCGCCCCACTCCGCCGGCTGCGAGCTCGAGCCGCGCCCGCCGTCTGTACACACACGACATGCTTCTATTGACATGGGCTGCTCGCATGCATATAGCTGCTATTACATGTTACACGGCAAGCATTCATGTTACATAATGTTACGAGGAACGTAATGTGTCGATCTTGATGCAGTAAATGCACAAAACAATGAATGGATTTTAGACAAATAAACAGTGAAAGTTTACAAGGATCCTTTGGAAAAGCCTCGAAAATATCACAATGTAGATGTGGTAAGAGTTAATTAAGGAGCGGCATGTATTATGATTTCCAAAGGATCCTTGTAAATTAAAGACAAAAATAACATGACAATTACGATCAAATTCCGGCCAACAGTTTTCACACAAAGTCGACTGAAGCGTGTCGTCAGACGTTTGGCCGCGCGCAGTGCTTTGGTAATCTAGCTTTATGAGCCCCACTACGTCACGGAGCTAGATCGCCAAAGCGCCGCACGCGACACGCCGCAGGCCGCACGCGGCTGGACGCAGGCCGCACGTGGTTGAACGCAGGCCGCACACGGCTGAACGTAGGCCGCACGCGGAACGCAGGCCGCACGTGGCCACAGGGCGCAGGTCGCGAGAGTGTTGAGGCACGAGGCAGCTCTGAGACATTCCACTCAGAGTCACCTAGTACCTGACACCCGCCGCGCCCTATTTAACATAGGCCGATGTCGTATACTTCTCAGGGTAGCATTTGTACGTAATATCAAATCTGTAACTTACAATGGTTATTTATAGCTTGAATTGGAGTACTTTATGCTTTTAATGATAATCAAGGAAGTTAACGTAAAATGAAGGTAAAAGTGGTCTATGTTGTTGGTCTATCTCTGTTTAACTAAAGGCATGTATAATTTACAGAAATGTACTGGCGTCACTCAGCCTACATAAATATAAATATTCACACACTTCACAACACATTGATCTAGTCCCACACTAAGATCCCTAAGGTCTTGTGTCGTGGGTACATAAAGTACTTCACTTCAAGTCTATAAAATTTCACATTTGGAGTACACACTGGCACACTCACCCGGCACGTCCCGCGGCGGCGCGGCCCACGGGTGTAGCAGCAGCTGGTCCAGGCCGGCGCGCGCGGCGGGCGCGGGACGCAGCGCCCCGGCCAGCAGGTCGGCGGCGGCGGCGGCACGCGCGTCCACACGCCGCCCGCGCGCGTGCCCTGCGCCACCCACGCGCGGTATCGAGGGTCCTCGGGGCTGGCGCGCTCCCACGGCAACTCTGCGCACGGGCACACAAGGTAAATGCCGTTCTCGTATCTATCTGCGGGTAGTCGTTATGTAACTTGCTACTGCAGAGCCGAAGCAATGAGATAGCGAAAATTGAGAATGTGCGTTCACGGGGCGTGGGAGAGGACGCCTCGAGCGCGTCCTGCGCGCTCGCACTCTCAATTTTCGCTATAGCACTGCTTAGTTAGGCTTTTAAATGAGGTAATCAGGGTGCGGGTTCTCGAATCGAGGTTACTGCAACAGGCTGACGAAAAGATACCCGGTCCCATACAAATCTGGCCTTAATAGTGTATCCGTGTCAACAATGTGTTGCCGATATACTTTTATGTTATTTTAGTCCGATTAAAGCCTCATTATTCTGAAAACTTTTTTCGACATCGTGAAACATAACTCCTTTTTTCGTATTGTATTTTCGACCGCATAATTGTGTACTTGTATATTTCATTTTATATAAGCCACGCGGCGTAAGTTCAACTTTATATTTGTGCGAATGTACACTATCTATGTCCACACTCATAAATGTATAAAGCTGAGCTTATGTCGCGCACACGCTAACACGGTTGCGCTCATAATAATATGGTTGCTATACCTTACAAATAGTCATCTAGTGGACTAAATTCAGCAATATCAGCGTTAATTTATTTAATTTGTGCACTCATTCTAGTTCTTAAAAAGTTGCTTAAACATTATCTATATCAAATTTCACATTCGTCCTTTCGCAAAATTTATTTTCCTTTAAAAGTGGTCCTTTTGTTAAGCGCAACGAATTCTTGCAGCTGTGAAGTTCGTGCCAAACAAATTATAAGATATAATATATTCAAGTGCGTGAAAAAATGTAATAATAGCACGCATGAGACAGCTAAATTCACAAGCTGCTAAATTCGCAAGCTTATTAATCAAATAATAACTAACATAATTTTGATCCGTGACAGGATAACATAAGTTTAACATGAATCAATCTCCACAGGGTGTAAAAAGACAACAATGTTTTTTTAATACCTCGTATTCTTTGTAAGGTTACGATCATTTTCTTCTATGGAACCAACCCTGGGAAACGACAAAAGAAAATATGAAAAAATACTGTCATTTTATTGCAAGCAATGTATTCGTTTGATGCTCAAAGTACAAATATACCTAGTAAACTAACATTATAACATTTTCACATGATATCTTTGAAAAAAAAATGTTAACCGATTTCAGATGGATTTATGTAAAAAAATGATAATATGATCGTGATGTTACAAAGAATACAAAGTATTAAAAGAACAAAGTTGTCTTTTTAGACCCAGTATTTAGATCTCATTGAGATTGATACTGACTTGTGTTACCTACGGTGTAATGTTAAATGTTATACGGTGAGCATTCTTGTAATCAGTACGTAACGTTAACAGGACAGCAATCATCAAGCAACAAACCACTTTTACATAAACTTTGGTACACGGCCGTATCGGGTAACTATTGGTACTTGCGAATACATTCACCGCATAACATCGGTCAATACCTTGCTGGAAACACAATTATGATTTCACAAAAAAACTTTAATAATTAAACATTATTGTTGAACACAACACAAAAAATAACTAATATAAGTAGAAGAAAACATCTTAAGTACTCTAACAAGCATATTAAGTAAAGTTAACTATTAGTTTAATTAAAAGCATGCCAACAACTTCAATATCATCCACATCTGGGTCATTCAGTATGAAGGCAGGCGTGTGTAGCGTGGAGTCATTCCCGTGCGATGTGTCGCGGCCGGCGCTAACTTCGGTACCATAACTTTAGGGCAGCCCTCCTACAGCTAGGATACCAAAGAGAGCGCCGGCCGCGAGGTCTTCACTGGAGCATTGCAACCGAACACAATCACGATCAGCAACACAAGGCAAACCAAACTTACGAAGCTAGTGCTAAAATTATTAAAGTAAAATGTAATAAAAAAAACATTGTAAGTAAATAACAAAAAATACAAAAATCTATTTTAAAATGCAATTGAAGAATATCAGGACTTGGTGGTCATTCAGGCTCTCATCATAGTTATCTTGTTTATTTATTGACACATTAACGTCGATTCCGGCAGTCTCAACTTATTCTTAAACATAACTAAACCTAAAAATTTAGGTTTAAGCATGTCAAAAGCTATTCTGGCAGTCACTTTTCTGACAGGTGGCAACTAAATTTAATTTAAATTGACGTTTCAACCTATTTTTTTTCAATTTACTTTAGGTTTATGCGTAAAAAGCTATTCTGGTGGTCAAGTTTTTGACATTAGAAGCGTAAAAACTTGGCATTTAAATTATACTTAAAAATAAAGGTGTCTTTTTGGAGCCGTCAGCGCTTCAGCTAATATGATATGTTGTTAAAACCTAAGATTATTATAATTACCGTTGTTAGAGAAGCACCAGAATGGTAAAAAAGACGAACAAAATGATCCAGTGATTATCCACTCCTACAAGAACTCCTTCTGTGCCAGTTTTATTTTGATGTTTTAAGAACATTAGACCCATTTCCAATGTTTTCTACAAAGTTTCCGTTCATTACTATCCCTCATAATCTGATTTTTTTTACTAAAGACATGGACATGGACGCATGGACATGGACGCATGGACATGGACGCATGGACATGGACGCATGGACATGGACGCATGGACATGGACGCATGGTCCGTAGATTTCTTTCCCCTTTTTTTTCGGGATGAAATAAAAGTGTATTTTTTTTCTTTTATCATTCATTTTTTGCTCTTTCGTTCACTCTTTTCTTTTTTTTACGGCATATACTGGCAACACAGATGATTAAATTTAGAAGTGTCAGCTTTTTAGGTTTAGGATAAAGTGTGCGGTCAGAATAGCTTTAGCGACTAAGATTAAAAATTCAAACAACTATTATTGTTTCAAGCAGAAGTGATAGGTTTTATCGATGTTTAAATGATTTCATGATGTTCCTTTTTTAAAGTAGAATATCATAGGTGTGGTTTTTCTCCAATTTGATCAAAATACATGAATTAACGCGTACAGTGAATTTAAATTCACTAAATTTATACTCATTTTAAATTTAGATATTTTTACGTAAATTTAGGTTTAAGTGTGTGACTGCCGGAATCGACCACATTGACGGCATAACAATAGGTACCAAGGTAAGGTAGGTAGGCACTTATCTTGACTTTCGATAATATTATAACTTTATACGTTTTATCATGGAGGTAATAAAAAGTATTTTTTATTACCTCCATGCGTTTTAGAGTAAAAGTGTCGAAGTTATTATGTAGGCGGCCTAACATTCTTCATGCATACATTCTAGTTAGTAAATCATCAGGCAACATTCCAATTCAAAAAAATCTGTTTTCATAAAGAAAAAAAGATTTTTCGTCAAATTACAAATTACTCAATTTATCAACTTGTTATGTTTGTCTTTTTTCTTTATGGCAACATAACTTTTTAATATAAACAATATTCAGAAACAAAATAAACAAATTAAAATGGTAAGTAATCTAAGTCATCATATAATGGTAAATAAAAACTATGAAAATTAAATATAGCTTAAAATAATAATCTACATTAAGTACAACAATGTTATATGATAACAGTTCAACACGTCCAACTTACAGCAATTAGTGTCCAGCTGTCAGATCAAAGGACAAACAATGATAAAGTTAATATATTACATGTCAGGTACTAGTTTCACAAGATATAAACATTCCTATTCAAATTGAAACTTTATACATAGAGAGGTAGTCTTTGATACAAATTGCCATGATTAATTAGATTTTGGAATCGGATTTGTCAAAACGCTTCTTTATAATTACGTGGATATTATGCAAAAGACAATAATTGGACATTTTACGAATTGGATCAAATGTGAATACTGAATGTCATTTTGCGAATCAGTTCAAGTGTAAATTGGTTATTTTACCGAATAAGACCAAACGGGAATTGGACATTTTGCGGCGCGGCGCTACGTACCCCCGCACAGCGCCGCCAGCAGCACGACGCCGGCGCTCCACAGGTCGGCGGGCGCGGCGCGGTACGGCTGGCTGCCCGCCGTCAGCACCTCGGGCGCGCAGTACGCCGCCGTGCCGCACACGCGCGTCAGCAGCCGCTCGCGGGACCCGTGTCTGCACAGAGCGAACACTCAGTATTCAACTGGCCGCATTGGCTAACATAAGTGGCTCACAAAATTCTTTGACAGAGTTTGATGATAACTCGACGCTAGATAATAATTTACGTATTGGAAACAATACGGGAAACTTAATACTGAATGGGTTCATCGGTAAGCTCAGAGATGCCGCACCTGACCTGTAGACGGTGGCCATGCCGAAGTCGGCGAGCTTGAGGCGCTCGTGCGCATCCAGCAGCAGGTTCTCGGGCTTGACGTCGCGGTGCGCCACGCCGCGCGCGCGCAGGTAGCGCAGCGCCGCCAGCAGCGCGCGCCACACGCCGCGCGCGCGCGCCGCCGGCATGCCCACGTCCGGCTCTGGGCAAGTCATCAGCGTCAACTTAGCGTACTATTAAAGATTAAGGAACCTCAGCTAAAAGGGGCCCCTGCTCAAAAGAGAATCTCAACTCGTAACATTATTTACGGAGGTATTCGATAATTTTGCTATACATGGGCCTTGAAAATGCATGTACAGAAGCCAGCGCAATTTATTAATTCCAGTATCGTATCCCAACACATTCTTGAATTGAAACCGCACAGCCTAAGGCGCAGGCCATAAGAAACGGTGCGGGCGCGCCCCATCGGCGCACATTTTCTATCTACATAATATCGAACCACGCACTCTCCTATACATTGGAAAGACGTCGAACGGCACGACGGCAGCGCCGCTTCCGTCTGGCCTGCACCAAAAGGCCGACAACAACCGTCCATCACCCGAGCCCAAGCACTCACCGATGCGGTCGAACAGCTCGCCGCCCTGCGCGTACTCGAGGAACAGGTAGTGCGCGGGCGGGTCGGACTGCGCGCGCGCGCCCAGGCAGCGCAGGATGTGCGGGTGGCGCAGCGCGCGCTGCAGCGCCGCCTCGCGCGCGCCCGCCGCCGCGCCCGCGCCGCGCGACACCTTCAGCGCCACGCGCGCGCCCGACGCGCCGTGCACCAGCAGCCGCACCCTACCGCCAAGGTTAGCTCTCTTTATTCAGGTTGTACGTAACGCCAGCCGCACCCTGACGCCGCCAGAGTTACTCGAGTGTACCTCATTTTATTTACACGTACAAAGAATCCGAAAGAACGAAATGGGAACCACTTCCTAAAGTCATTTACACAACATTTCCAAATAAGTTTGCCACTCAATTCAATGGCGCCTACTCATAATTTGTTTGCACTAAATATAAAAAACCTAAAGAAGCAGATTTCGCAAACACAAAACTTAACTTTTTAATAGATACGTCAACATGAGAAAAAATCAAACGTCACTCATTTTACAAGTCCACTCCACTGGTCGTATAAAACTACGTAAAAAACAACTATCATACAAAAAATATTTATTTATTTATTTTATTATATTATGAATATAATCTACCCCTCCCATACAATCCTAGCTACGCCCTTGCTGCCTCATTATAAGTTAAAGCCATCAAACTGTCTAAACATTTAATTAAAAGGCAATACCAGCATCGAATGGGAAACTTAAATCATTAATTGCACGATAATTTAATAAATTATTGAGAAAACCTTATTAAAAAGGCTCAACTGTGTTAAGGATATTATGGCTGGCCGCTGGACTGTGTTGATTGATGCACAAAAACTAGACTGGTAGAAAAATCTAGAATAGGTAGATAAAATATTTTTTTAAATTGAACAATCATCTAGGTTTTTTGTGGCTAAACCACCTGACAGCATAAGTAGGTATGCTAAAAATAAACTAAGTTATTTCACCATTATATGTACATATAGGCGTAATTAATTATATTCATGTTTAGTTATAGTCTTCTAGTCCAAAAATCCATTTTATGCTTCAGTTGTAAAGAAAAGGAGGAATTGAAAATAAAACAAGACAAGTGCGTGTCGGATTACACGCGTAAGGTTCTGTAATCGACAATATTCAAGAAAAAAGATTAACCTGCATGTACTCGTAAGTATACCAATGAATAGGGGAAAAATATCCCTGTAAGAAATTTAAAACGCCTATGTTGTGCGTTTTGCTGAAACTGGATATTTTGTGACTAAACACCAAGAGTATTTGAGCTAGCTAAACTGTAGACAGCGAGAAACAGGGGTAACTATTAGGGATTTTTTTTTGTATGGAATACTAAAAAAAACATAAGTCAACATGAAATTTCCAATGTCGAAAATGCCATAAATCTATACATATCTTCTATATCTAAATGTCGTGGCCATATCGTAGATTTGATCATTTCATGAAATGGTCGCATTTCATGAAATGTCCAACTGTCTATTGGCCACATCATGATATGGTTTGGGCAGATCGATGATAATCTAAGCTTCTCGATATGGGCAACTAAAGGCGCGACTATTTCACGAAGGTCAAGATTATTGATCATATCATAAAATAGTTCCATGAATCACCGGTAAAGGCGCTGCAAACGCTTTGTTTATGTGTGAAGATGGCGGATTTGCTTTTTAGGTTATAAAACAAATTAAGGAGAGTAGGGTTATTATACAGAAGTCCACGGATAGGGTGTTATATTGTATAATGTACTCGTATGTTAGACTTAATGGTGGCTTATAACAACATTGTTAAACAAAAATCTTAGATTACGATAGGTTAGGTTAGAGTATGACAAATAACTAGACAAATAAATAGCTAGAAATGAATCGCTTTTGTGAAGCCTTCTATGTTTTTTTAATATTATATTGTGATATTTAAAACAAAAAAATCATACTGTTACCATAAATAAACTCTTACCACATTCTGGATTTTATGGACACCCTATAAATACGATTCCGCCAAACGTGGATGACAAAATCGTGAAATGTAGACAATTTAATGATCTGGTCAAATTGAATCAATTCTACGATATGGCCACGACATCTATACATATAATAAAAATGTAACGGATCGCTGTCTGTACATGGAAGATATATGAGAAAAAATATTATAGGAGACCTTTATCAACGCAATAGAACCCAAAACGATGATTTTTTGTCTGTTTGTCGGTTTGTCTGTGCGTTTGTGCACGCTAATCTCAGAAACGGCTGGACTGATTTCGATGCAGTTTTCAGGAATATATTGTGACAGGTCCCACTTAACATATAGGCTACTTTTTATCCCGGATAATTTCGACAATTAGTTTTTTCTGCAGTCCACGCGGACGGAATAACGGGCGTCGACATATAAACAGCGAAACGTTATGGTTGCTTGTTGTTCCAAGGTAACCAACAAAAGATTGCAATGTTAAAACACGAAGGCTTCGCGGAGTGCTTGGCGAGGTGTCATAATGACGCGCTGCAGACGCACGGAGAGCGGCGCCCGGTGCAGTGACCGCGAGCCAACCAAGGCCGCGCGCGCTTCCGCGTGCTCGCACCGGCAAGCTACCAACAATACACTAACCTCGCTAAACACCATGTTACCTGCTTCAAATAGGTTTTAATACAATTGCAGAAAATATCTAACATATATTTAGGTACAAGAGAAAATATCTAAGATGAAAGAAAACAAAAGAAAATGCCATTTTACTTATTTACAAATAAGGCAAAGTTTCATTTTGTATATACATATTTCCACCAGTCCACCATATTATTAGATTTAGCTAGGAGTAAGCTCCAATTCGCACTAACATTTTAGGAAAATAGCTAATCCACATGTAAGAATCATCATCAGTTCAATAATAATAAAATCAAACCTATCGGTATCATAATACATACAGCTAAAGGTGTTAATGACTCTTACTCACTGTTATGTTGTGAGTTGACTAACACTTGTGCTCTGAAGAGCTGACAAAAGCCATCTACATAGTTTAGATGTTTCAAAATTAATTCAAACCGTCTAGAAAAAATATGTAGGTCTAATCTACATAATGAAAAAAGTTACATAATTAATTTTGATCTGTCCTATAGGTATATGTTAAGTGGGACCTGTCACAATATATTCCTGAAAACTGCATCGAAATAGGTTAGTGTGCACAAACGCACAGACAATCCGACAAACAGACAAAAATTCTAAAAATCATTATTTTGGGTACTATTGTGTTAATAATAAAAAAAGGTCTCCTATAATATTTTTTCTCATATATCTTCCATGTACAGACAGGTGTATGCTAGCAGCTTAGAAGAATCTGGAAGCAAAGCTATCATCCATCATAAGTGATGATTTGGGTAGGAGTGTCGTAATATGGGCCTGCTGAGGTTCATTTTTGTGAAAAGGGAGCTAATAGTGGATCAAGAGTTGGTTTAGGGTCAGCTTGTGATAGACCTGCCCAATACCCTACTTTTCGGAAATAATTTCGTGTTTAAGCAAGACACAGTCTGAAAGTGCCAGCACACACAGCGAGTATGACTCAGGCTTGGTTCGGGCAAAACAAAATCAACTTCGTAAAGCACGAGGATTGGCCTTCCTCCAGCCCAGACCTTAATCCTTTCAATTTCAAAATTTAGCGGGATTTAGAGGGAAAAGTCTGTTCTAAATCTTATAAAATTTTGGAGACTCTAAGATCATGTTTAAGAAAAGCAGTTTCAGAAACAGACATGAATATGGTGTGTGTTGCCATAGATGACTGGCCGGGGTGACAATTTGAATAATTTTTACTTCTTTTTAATGCCTATAATATGTACTTTAAATTCATATATTGTCATTAAAAATTAGTTAAGTACTTCTGATTATATGTCAATTTATATTTGTGACAGAACTTGGTAACATAAAAATTTCAATAGACATGAAAGTAATCTAAATTTTCTTTAGATAAACAAAATGTTATGATCAAATAGGTGCATGTATACCCATTGTAAACTATCTAGTTAGATACAGTATCATTTTATACTTAAGCATCATGGTTATACTTATAATATTTCTGGATCTACAAGTCAGAGGGAAGAAGCTCAGATGTAGAATATAATTTGTGCTTATTACGAGGAAAAGCATGTGGATGGGTTGGGTAACAAATGATGTAAACAGAAATACTCACTCGCCGTAGGCGCCCTCACCCAGCACCTGGGCCACCAGCCAGCCCTCCACAAACTCGGGCTGCGTGCCCTGCGCCGCCATGTCAGCGTCAGCCGCGTCTGCACAGACAAATCACCACCGTCACACAGCCGGTCGACAATAAGGCCCACCGGACCACGCCATAGCTGATGCCGAACCCTAATTTACAACAGCGAGGTCCTAAAACTTCATAGCAAAAGCTTTTCTGCCAGTGCCTGTCGTAACCTCCTACGTTTTGGGATGGATAAAACATAACAAAATGAGGTAAATCGAGAAATAAAACGAGGACAAATGGCGGAAGGCACGTGGAGTTTGCCGAACAAAGCGACGTCGACCGCCTTGCAATTTACTCGTTAATCGAAGATATTACTACACAGTTTCCCTACCGATAGCGGCGATTGTTAGGACACAAAATAATCCTTTAAAATATTGTCAAATGGTAGTCGTCTTCGTGTAATATATAATTTAAATAAACACTAACCTTATCGAATGCACCATTTTGCCATTTTCCTTTTCTTCGTAGATTGTTCACCAATCACCGCCCGATACAGCCGCGCCATCATTCAATTTTCCTCTCTGGCTCGGATTTCGACAGATGAAAAGATCAATGGCCGACATTCGTTCGGAAACAAGCAAACAAACAACCAGGCAAAATAATATGATCAAACCTCAAACACAATCAAACATTAAGGCTTACACATTGGGTGTACGGGTGTATGTATTGCCGATTGGGACCATAGTTTTTAGTTTAGTCACACTTCACATAATGAATGGGATACGAACTCAGATACGAAGCACAGAGTGAAGGTGAAGTTTAAATCTTCTCTTTCTACGCAGTGGCGTAGAAAGAGGCAATGGCGTAGAAAGAGGTGCAATGCTTGCTTTCTTTCTTTGGCAAGAGGAAAAAAATTTACGAACATACGGTTCGATTCAGAGATTTGGTATCTCCTCGTTCGGTTATGGTTTATGGCATGGATATGGGTTGGGTACAGTATCTAGACACGCGGTAGCGTGTCAAGCCAAGTTCTAGCTAGCAGAACTAGCGAGCAGCAGCGTATGTAAAAGTATAACTAGCTTCAAATGCTAGTATTAATATGAAATGAATAATGCAATATTGTATTGATATAGAATGTTAGTGGAGCAAACAACAGACACAAAAATTTGACGAAGACAAGGTACACAAACGTACCTACTTCTGACCCTGAAAATCTGGGGGGATAACTGGGAATAGGTGAACAGCCAGACGAGTCATGAGACGAGAATTGGAGTGTAAACGAGCGAGTTGGTGCCACTAAATATAGTGATTTCTTTCTCTGCCTCATTTGTCAATGTCATGTCATGCACGTCACGTCCATAGAGACTAACTTTACACTTGTTCTTGAGGATTTTTCCGACATTTCCATTCATCATCCATCATCATTGTCATCCATCATAAATTCAGAAATCATTTAATAAAGACAATGGCTGTATGGGCTTAGTTTCCCTTGCCTTTCCTTCGGAATAAACTAAAAAAAATAAAAAATCACATCCATAGAGAAGAATACGTCACTTGTTTTGTTAAAAAACAATACCATTTTTGCATTTTCAAGGAATTAAATTAAATAAAGTTGTGATTGTAATTTTCATTTTATTTCAATAAATATCTTATAAGACATAATGGTAAGATAAAAGTTTATGATTTAAACGGTGGCTAATAGTTTAGGTAGGGTTTGGAGATGAAATAATGGTCTGTTTGTTTCAGGCTGGGTACTCGGAAGATCAGTTGGCTGGTGAGTAATTCTTCAGGTTTAATTACAAAGGTAAAATTTATCAACAGCTTACTAAATTGATGACCATAAAGTTGTCAATAATGTATTTTACAATACACTGAAACCAGTTTCCAAAAGTAGACGGAGCAGAGTAGGTATGTCGTACGCCCATGAGTCATTGCCAGTCAATCAACGTCTTTACCGAAAGCGGCGGTTATTGCAACGCCCTATTTACCTTATATGGGCGAAGTTTGAAACCGCGGCCTGGTCGTAGAGACGCGCCGAGCCGAGGCGTGCAGTTCGCAGCTGTGCGTATTCCTCTCGCAACATGTTCACTTACGAGCCTCCTACCAAGTTGAAGCTTTCTTCAGTAGAAGGTATTCATTTTAAAATAACTCCTCTTCCAATTAAATGTGTATTTTTTGTCAAATCTATCACATTAGACCAAGTAAAAATATAAATAGTTACCTGTAAATGTTATTTTTGAAAAATTTCCTATATAGCTAACTTATTGCTATAACTTGTGGTACCTGCTTCCATTTATAACTGGTAAATAATTATACCTATTCTTTAATTTGATAGTAGATAATACATTTGTCATTTTAAATTTTAAATTATTATGTTACACAGTCAAGTAATAATAGTAATTAAACAGATATGAAAATCCCCTATCCCCTTATTGGTGAAAGGTATAAGAATGAACCATGCATTATATGTATTGTATAAAATAAACAAAATCATGTGTGGTTATATTATTTAATGACTGTACTTTGTAAACTGTAAAAAATATATTTGAGACTAGTGGACACCCGCGGCTCCGTCCATGTGGACTGCAGAAAAACAAAATGTCGGAATTATCCAGAATAAAAACATTTTCCCGAGATAAAAAGTAGCCTAAATGTTAAGTGGGACCTGTCAAAATATATTCCTGAAAACTACATCGAAATCTGTTCCACCATTTCTGAGATTAGGGTGCACAAACATTGATCCGTTACAATTTTATTATATGTATAAATAAATGTTCAAATTATACTGTTGTCACTTAGACCTTTCCATATGAAATGTAACTTTACATCTAAAAGAGTAAAGTTGTGATGTCTCTACATTTATTTACATTAAGGTGATAGTTATTAAAGTTACTCAACTATTGTGCTTTCAACTGGAGAGATAAAGATAAACAAGTACCTACCTCAACCCAAACAAAATGTTACAATACAATTTTATAACAAACTCCATCATGTACTTAAAAGTATGAGGTAAGAAATATAACTTTTTAATAATAATATATTCTGTTAAAAACATTTTAACATTTTAATTTTTGATTTTGATTACATAACTAAATAGCAATTCTCAGTTTCTTAAACTGTGAATGAATATCAAAATAATTACATTTAAATTGCTAAGAGTAGATTGCATAACTTAAACCATTAAACAAATCCTGAGTGTGGAGGTAGGTCAAGCCATTGGACTGTTGAGATCAGTTTAAATAATGAGTTTGTATGTTTAGAGTTCCAGGAGGCGTTCCAGTTGTTCGACTCTCGCGGTGACGGAAAGATCCACGTGGCGCAGATCGGGGACGCACTGCGCGCGCTCGGGCAGAACCCCACGGAGTCTGACGTCAAGAAGTGCACCTTACACCTGAAGCCGGACGAACGCATCTCCTTTGAAGTTTTCGTCCCAATTTACCAGGTATTTACCAATGTTTGTCATTAAACTGTGACTGCACTTTTGACATACAGTAGAAACTCGTTTAACCGTACTAATTGTTGTCGATAGGCATTCGGATAATCGAATGTATGAATGAAGAATAGTGATTTTATACATACATAAGGTACTTTATGGGTTCCGGTAGCGTTAGTGTAAACAACTTTTTTATTTAACTGTAATGCTTTTTTACAGAGCAAAGGACTAGATATCAGTTGCCCGTTAATCGTTTTTGTAAAAACCGACAATTCAGACGCACGTCAGAGCGGCCGGCAGAGTGGTTAGCAAAAGCAATGCGATAGCGATAATTGTACAAAATTCGCTGATTGCTTGTTAAATTCGTATTACGTAAAATAATTTTCAATGGAACTTGACATATTTCAACGCGAATATTGTACAATTTTTGCTATCGCGTTGCTTCTGCTTTGGTTTTGCTTCAGCCTGCGGAGTCGCAATTTTATTACAAAGTAACTAAAATAATAACAAAACGCGTGGGACAGCGATCCCAAGGGGAGCGGGCGAAATATGCCAGTTCCGACACGTCCATGCTTACATAAATAAACTTTATTTATTTATTTTATTTACCAAAATCCATAGCACTTAGAATAGTACAGAGTTTAGCATTCTATCATCATAGCATACTGCCATTTATGGATTTTCATTTTATATAATAATAATAATATAGAGGAGCAAAAATATTTTTAGATTACTTAAATAATGATACGTATTAGGTACTTAAAGTTGTTAGTGTGTTAGTAAAATTACAGTCGTGTTATGTTCCGACCCATCAAGGAGACCGCTGACACCGCGCATTACTCCAATACATTACATTTCCCTAGAATTGGGTAAACTGCTGATGCCAGCTACACGTGTAACCTCTATTGGCGATAGCCAGGATGCAACCGGAGACACCCACGGCACTCTGTACCTAACATCGGTCGAAGCCATTACTTAAGTTATTCCTAAGTTAATTGTAATTTTTATATCTTTGAAGTTAATCTTAATAAACCTTAGAAAGTAACTCGGTTTTTTTAGCTCTCCTGCGCTGTGATTTGTAATTGTCGTGTAAGGGTGTATGTGTGTGTGTGTGTGTCTGTGTGATTGATTGATTATTATTAATAATTTTATCAAGTCTGACCTGAAACATCTTTTAGTGATAGAAAATAGGTCCAGGCTAGCGAGGTTTTTATTATAGCAGCTCTGTATACGACAGACAATGGAGTTTCGTGCATAGTTTGTACAGGTTAGGGGAAGGTAGAAAAGCCGAGTATGCCCTGTACGGGTACTAGGGGTACGCAGTCTTAGGAACAAAGATGTAAGTTTGGGACTATCAATAGCATCACTGCAAACAGAATGCAGGAAAAGCATATCCAAGATAATTCTTCTGCCTTCCAAGGATATAATCTTATGGTAGCTGCATTACTCCCCATAGTCCACGTGCCTATGACACGTGCGAAAATTTAGGTGTCTCAGAAATTTTGTTTGTATGCGTTCTATGTCATGTTTATAGTTAATGTACTGCGGGTTCCATATACAGCTACAGTATTCAAGTACACTTCGGATGTATGCGTAATATAATAGTTTCATGCAGGTGCTATCGGAGAATGGTACATATAGAATGAACTTGTAGGTACATATAATAAAAAATATCTAATAATAAATTGGTTGCGGTTGATAGTCCGGATAATCGCGAATCCGGATAACTTAGGGCCGGATAATCGAGTTTCTACTGTACATGTAAAATGTTTGAAAAAAAAAGACGACTAAAAGGTGCTAGTGACTGCTCACAACTTTTTTCATTCATGTGAATTCAAATAGTCAAAAATAGAATGTTATCTATTTGACTACATTGTATGTAATTAGTTTAGGTATTTGGTATATCCTTATCTATTTTAAGATGGGATCAGCGCGGGAGTCACGACCCTCAGTAATGAGGAAAACGACGTGAGGAGGATCTATTTTAACATAATAAGCATTTCACAAATCATATTTAAAACTTAGTAGGTATGTACAATTTTATTTAGGAAAGTTGTTTAGTCTTTAAATAACTAAATTTATTTCTTAAATTTTCTTATCACAATGACTGCTAATCCAATAGATAACAAGCATGAGGTACACATAGTATATGTTTGCAGGCGATCTCCAAGGCTCGCAGCGGGGACACGGCAAACGACTTCATCGAAGGTCTGCGTCACTTCGACAAGGACGGGAACGGGTTCATCTCGTCCGCCGAGCTGAGGCACCTGCTCGCCACCCTCGGGGAGAAACTGAGTGACGACGAGGTGAGGACCACCCCGCCCCCCGCCCCCCCCGTCATCACCCCTAGAAATAATATTTAGATAGCTTTTATGGTATTACATGAAACACACTGTCACCTCTAACCCTACATGTCCTGACATTAGCTAAATAAGTTACAGAAATGCATGGTTCCCTTTATTCAAAGCAGATTGTTAGATTCAGATTCAGATCATTTATTTGCATAAATATGGGTACATAATGGTGATAGTGTAATAGAAAAATTTGCTCCTGCATATTTGCCAGTCATTGGCATGCAAATTTTAGTTATGTTAGTTACACAAAGATAAAGTTTAATAGATAAAGCTAAAAGTTATTAATTGGTTAATGTTATAAGTCTAGCTAGCATCACATACAATACAGATACTCTAGCAAATAGGTTTTTTTTTAAATTCTAGTAGTAACAAATGTCACATTAATAATAAAATAGTAATAATAAAAATAAATGTCAACAATTTTACAATTATATACTTTTTGCCAATTTAGCATTCAAAAATTCCTCAATCGAATAGTAGGCGCCACCAACCAAAAGCTTGTAAAGTTTATTTTTAAATATATTAATGTCATTAATTAGCTTTTCTATAATTATCTACAATCTTACCCGTTATGTTGGAATAGTTGCAGTATGGTTTATTTTGAAAGACAAATTGTCTTAACGCTGCTGGTATAGTAGGGGACTTCAAATAGGCTAACATATCCAATGGCCAGTATACATAACGTATGTTAAGTGTAACCTCTAAAACTTTTCTTTATTTTGTAGATTAAGGTTTAATTGCGTAGTAGTATTAATATTATTCCCCCCCCCCCCCCAGGTGGAGCAGTTGCTTCAAGGTCAGGAGGATTCGCAGGGGAACGTCAACTACGAGAACTTTGTGCACCTCATCATGCAGGGCTGAGACACATTCCCTTCTATTCCATACATATTGACATGAACATAGGCTTTAAACTTTTATAAATTAATATTAAGTAATATTATGTACAATAAATGATTTATTAACATTCTTGTTTGTTATTATATGTTCTAGTTACAGTTCAGTTATTGCAAAGGGAAAAGGTGAGCTATATCTGCACTGACTGTAATTGTTAGGTTTTTATTTAAATTCTGGGTCTGTTGGGTAATATCACCAATGTACAGTACTCTTTCCGGATATTTATGTGGGTATTCGCATGCTGGCGGTGTAGTAATATTATAACTACCTCCCTCAGTCCACGCCACTATACTTGCGACTGCGACCTTGCCTGTGCCGTGCATCCTGTACATGCAGAAGATTGAATTCCACAACCCTTAATGCCGTTTCTGGGAAGACGATTATCTCGAAACCAGGGCCCTGGAAGCAGCTGTAGCCAGCACCGGATGACGAAGGTGAGTGGTGTGATAGTTACTACGTGCATTAAGTTTCTCAGGACCCACGTAAGTTTCGAGGATTTCGTCTCTCGTAGTTCGTAATTATCAAACATACAGTTTTTCTCCACCTTTTCTGTTCAAATTCTTGCGACATTTCTTTGTCTACTTATCCATATCTTATGGTACATAGTATAATAAGAGATAATTTTCTTTAGGTTTAGTTTGGTATAATGTGACAAGCTTATATTTTAAAAAGAATTCTTCTACAAAGCCAGTCTTAATAGTAACAATGTAATTATGTATTCCTTCATCTAAGTTGTTTAGGTAATTACTTGTGTACTTGTTCGTTTTACAAAACTAAGCTCTTGTAGGACAAAAATTTAATAAGGAGCTCAATTTGCCCAGTGGATTAGAGTGGAATAGGCCAATAAGTAGGTATCTGATGCAAATATCGCCATACTGTTTAGAAGAGTATTATGATGACAGCAAGGTGCATACCTAAATTTTTATGTGTGTAGCTGATGCAATTATTTTAGTTTTATTTGACATAGTTTGGTATAATGTAATTTTAATATTTAATTATTCAGTGTTAGCTTAGGAATTTTTAAATTGATTATTATAGTTATTTTATTGGTGATGGTAATGTGGATTATTGATTTTAATTTCATTTATTTAATTAATTTTAAATTGAATCTATTTTAATTGTATTGGTATGTATATTGTTACACTCGATGAGTAAAATTATATTGATTCTGTATACAGCTATAAGACCACTGTACTTACATACAATTTTACAATAAATAAATAAATAAAAATAAATATATAAAGGTCTGTGTTGAAAATACTTATAATGTACAGTCAAACCTGGATAAGCGAGAGTTCAAGGGAGCACAATCTCATTCTCGCTTATAGAGGTTTCTCACTAACCCGAGTTTCTCGCTAATGCAGGTACATGGGTAGCGTTTCTCTCTTATAGAGGTACGCAGCAATAACAAGTTACAGTAAGTACGATTGTAGTAAATATGTAATATGATAAAATTATGTGCATAATATGCACAACATATATTATGTACGTGTATACATATATATTTTTAATAATATGTATATGTTATGTACATTAGATTTCGACATCAAAGTACTTTATAAGGGTAGGTATCAAGATGCTTACGAAAACAAAACAAAAATTCATGCACTAATGTAAATTTATTTTATTTAGAACTTATGTGTTTACACTTTAAAAAATCTGTCAATTTCGTTTGGGTTTCTGTTTTTCTTTTTTATTTCTTTCTGATATTTCATCATAATGTCTGTAACGAATTAGCACCACTTCATGTAATAAATTTCAAAAAAAAAGCAATCTAATTCTTTTCTTTGTTCGCCTAATATTGAACAGGTACAATATTGACGAGAAAACAATAAAAAAACAATGGTAGAAAGTTCCACGAAAGTTAAGAATGAGTCATAAAATAGCAGATGTTAAATTTGTAATTTGTTTTGTCATTTGTTATTGTATGAACCTATGTATGTATTTTTTGTAGCAATAGTTCCTCCTAAATAATAAATAAAGCTCATCTCTCGCTTATAGAGGTATAGATAAGTAGCAGTCTCACTTACGGAGGTCCATGAGGGAAAAACGACTCTCTCTTACAGAGGTTTCTGTTTCTCGCTAATAGAGGTTTTGGGAGCTTAAAATGACGGGTCCTGGCTATTACTCTCACTTATGGAGTTTTCTCACTTATCCAGTTCTCACTTACCCAGGTTTGACTGTATGTACTCAGTAATCATTATTGTTATAAAATCTTACTTTCTGGTATTTGACAAGGGTAGAGAAATAAAATATAGAGTTATACTATTAAACAGGTTTATTACAAAAGTCCCCTAATCAGCAAACGGTGATGTAGATCGAGACTAGGCGGCGAACTCAATGTCGTCTATCACACACGTGACGTCACCTCGTGTCGGTGACGTCACGGCGCGCGCTGGCCCTGCTCCCTGCGCGTACACCACGCTCGGCTAGTAGGACCAC
Organism: Carposina sasakii; assembly: GCA_014607495.2. Classification (NCBI taxonomy): domain Eukaryota; kingdom Metazoa; phylum Arthropoda; class Insecta; order Lepidoptera; family Carposinidae; genus Carposina; species Carposina sasakii. The sequence continues at coordinate 14,378,967 of CP053159.1, read as the reverse complement.
GTCAACTTATCTGGCTTTATAATTTTATGCGGAACTAAACTACCGTACCTATGTATGTATTGTAATTGAACTATTTATGATGTCCGTATAAAATTATAAGGCCGTATCTAACATGCGTATAAACCTGGACAAAGTATTAAAAACATCCACTTAATTACTACATTATGGTAAAGTTAGGTCTAATAATTATTAATCTACTAATAGCTCGCGATTTCACTTCGAATATTAATTGTTAAACTCGTACACGTCTCAATGATAGCCCTACCTCGTTTTATTTTCGATGACTCTGGCGTTAAGCTTCGGTTTTACAGATTACGAAATGCAAACACTGACATTACCCCTAACACTAACAGCAAATATATTAGGTATTGATCGAAATTGGCACGACAATAGCGACAGACGACATTGTGTTTATCTCTTATTGAACTACTTATACTCGTAATACGTACGTCAACTCGTTGAGCGCGAGTTATAGCGTACGATGCGACTGCACCACGTTACATTTCCTTAGTTATCAACTCGCCCAACCGTTTAGTTAAATTAACAACAATGTCGCCTAAACGTAGTCTGTATCGTTCTACGCAAATACTGAGTTTAATGGTATAATGAATTACCTACTATGAGCAGAGTCAGTAGTGTATGTGGTGCGGTCGCAACTTGCTACATGTTACATTACAAATCATTACATTAAATACTTACTTACCTACCTATGTAATTTCAATACCGACTTCACAATATCAACAAAAGTTTTACGTATCCCTTTTAACATGTTCGTACCATAAATCACTCGGCAATCTATGATATCAACCAGATAATGATAATTTAAGTGTGTTTTTCATTGAATGGATAAACTTGAAAAGTAATTATTGGCAGATATTTGAGGTTGGTTATATAATAAAACAACTCGGGGTCGGCATTGTGATATGTTCGGAGTACCTACTCTTCCTAGTTAACTGGGAATAACTGAAACACACAGTGAATAAGATCGTTGATGAGAACACCCACACTTAGCAGAGAACATACAACAGTAAGCGCTCGCCCCCGGCGCCGGCTGCCGGCCGTAATATCACAACGCGCGGAGACGTCACATCATGAGATTTGGTTCTGTCCACTATCTTATAGAGTCTTCGCTTTTTCTAACAATTCGTTGATGAATTTCTGTAAAGAAAAACGTTCTGATTAGATATTTAAGTACATTATAGAAACGCAGTTGTAGTTAAAGAATATACCTAGGTAAGTATTTCTATTAACGAGATATCCAAGCGGGCAGCGGCAATTAGATAATGAGTATATTTATTAGGGTAGTAATTAAGGTAGGGTAGGAAAAGTGGTTAAGAATAAAACTTACATGTACATCTTTTTGGGGTTTTTTAGCTTCCGATAGCAGCTTCTGAAATAGTCGAATTACCAAATTAGTTTAAAAATAAGTAGGTAACTACGAGTATTCTATCTAGTTAAAGTTTAGTTTAAAATTCTGTTAAACAAACATAGTGTGTTTCCAGTGCTCACCAGTTACCCCATATGTAGAATGCACAGTACCTAATTTACAGAATTACCTGCGAACCAGGCAGCTAGGTGCGCAGATATTCCCGATGGATAGTACACTCGCATAGTGCACAGAAGTTACCCCGCACAGTGCACACAAGTTACCCCGCACAGTGCACACAAGTTACTCCGCACAGTACACAGAAGGTACCCCGCACAGTGCACAGAAGTTACCCCGAAAGTGCACACAAGTTACCCCGCATAGTGCACAGAAGTTATCCTGCAAAGTGCACAGAAGTTACCCCGCACAGTGCACACAAATTACCCCGCACAGTACACACAAGTTACCCCGCACACACAGAAGTTACCCCGCACAGTGCACAAAAGTTGCCCCGCACACAAAGAAGCTACCCCACACCGCACTCACCCCGAGATGCGTCCGGCGCAGCTCGTCGCTGTCCATGTCGAGGAGCTCGTCGATGTCCACCTCCACCTCCGTCGTCATGGAGCTGCTGTCCTTCTACAAACCAACAGACATTTTTATAGGCAGTGTACGTATACTTGTACGTACATACATGATACATGAGTAGTACGAGTTGTTATTGTGTCAACTGCGGTCGGCAGTCATCTATACATCTTATCTATACATATAATAAAAATGTAACGGGTCGCTGTCTGTACATGGAAGATATATGAGAATATTTTTTCTCATATATCTTCCATATAGGAGACCTTTATTAACGCAATAGTACCCAAAACAATTATTTTTGTAATTTTTGTCTGTGCGTTTGTACACGCTAATCTCAGAAACGGCTGAACCGATTTCGATGCAGTTTTCACGAATATATCCAATCAACGGCAAAATATGCAGGAACTAAATTTTCATTAATGTTATCTTTATTATGTACCCATATTTATGCAAATAAATTATCTGAATCTGAATATTGTGACAGGTCCCACTTAACATATAGGCTACTTTTTATCATGGGAAAATGTTTTTATCCCGGATAATTTCGACATTTTGTTTTATCTGTAGTCCACGCGGACGGAGTCGCGGGCGTCCACTAATATGACAGAAAGTTCTTCACCGTTTATTTATATGACGCAGATATAATTTTTCTTAGTCCGAACGACCCTAAACCCCTAAACTCAAACTTGTCCCTACCAAATGTCACTTTACACCTCAAATTACAGTTACCCTATGTATCTACTCCAAGTTCTGATTAATCATCATTTTCCAGCCCTTATATGGTTTCTTTCGAAACTCAGATTGCCAAAGTTTGGCATTTGTTTTAATTAACATTAGTTTCACCTATACATAAAACCATTCAACTAAGTAACTGAAATAAACGGATCTGTCACCGTGTCTATATTGTGTAGGTAAGGTAAAAGATAAATACACTTCTATTTATGTTTGGAGTTTTTAGTAGTATGTATAGTAATTGATTCTCACCGGCATTTCGTATAATTTCTGTAGTTCATCGTACAGCCACATTTCCACGGCGAGTCTCTTCCGGATCAGCGCCATCTGGTGGCTGCCGTATTTGGCCGTGAGGAACTTCTCTCTCCGCTCCTTTACCTGAAACGTAGTTATTCTCAATTAATAAACATGAATCCCAACTAATATTATAAATGCGAAAGTAACTCTGTCTGTCTGTCTGTCTGTCTGTTACGCTTTCCCGCTTAAACCTCGCAACCGATTTTGATGAAATTTGGTACAGACAATCTTTAGACCCTGAGACAGAACATAGGCTACTTTTTATTTCGAAAAAAAGGGATGAAGGGGTTGAAATAGAGGTTGAAAGTTTGTATGGGATTTCTTAATTTTAAAAGATAAAACCATGAAACTTTATATTTAAGCACTTGATAAGAAATCATTAAACATTTGTTCTAGCATTTTTGAAATTTCGACCAGCTAAGGGGTGAAATAAGGGTTGAAAGTTATATATTATAAATGCGAAAGTTTGTAAGTATGGATGGATGGATGTTTGTTACTCTTTCACGTAAAAACGGCTGGAGCGATTTTAATAAAATTTGGTATAGAGTTAGCTGACACCCTGGATTAACACATAGGCTACTTTATATCCCGGGATTTTTTTTTTATCCCGGATAATTTAGACATTTTGTTTTTTCTGCAGTCCACGCGGACGAAGTCGCGGGCGTCCACTAGTAATATATAAAGCTGAAGAGTTTGTTTGTTTGTTTGAACGCGCTAATCTCCGGAACTACTGGGTTGAATTAAAAAATTATTTTTGTGTTGGATAGTCCATTTATCGAGGAAGGCTTTAGGCTATATATCATCACAGTGCGACCAATAGGGACGAAGAATAAGAGGAAAATGTGGAAAAAACGGGGAAAATTATTCAACTTTGGAGACTTCCGTTGCGTGCGCTGCGTAAACGGTTCAAGTTATCCAAAAAATATGTATGAAAGAATAAAATGACGTAGAAATGATATGAAAGAAATTACGCAGAAGTACTTTAAAATATTTTATTCTGTTTGTTGACGCGGACGAAGTCGCGGGCAACAGCTAGTTCTCTATATACCTAAGTACTCGTATTATAACCCGTCATGGGATTTTTCTGCTCTTTGCGAATGATTGACGGTCAAGACAAGAGTGTTTAACAATAGCGGGTAATCCTGACCTGTCACCAGAAAGTTGGTAAAGCTTATCACGGGAGAAAAAAGTGGCATGAATAGCAGGTAGAGTTGTCGGTCAGTGAGTTGAAATATAAGGGTAGAAGACATTCTGAAGGCAGTGTTAGCCACACATACCTCGCCCTTGTCGCTAAAGTTGACATGTAGGCCGGACTTGGCAGGCGAGCGCTCGGTGGGCGAGAGCGCGGGGTGCGGCGGGTGCGCGGGGGGCGCGGGGTAGCCCGCCACGCCGCACTCCATGGCTGCGCCGCCGCCGCCGCTGCTGCGCTGCAAAAGGAAACCCAGCGTCATCATACCATCTTGAGGATCTAACGTCCAACTTACACATGTCTTCTCTGATTTGTATTGTGTTTTATCCTGATAAAGTAGCGTAATGTGTACGATAGGAAGCTGTTCTAGGGCTGGGAGGTCATGCGGGGTAAGGAGTGCCTATTTTTACAAGGATCTACAGCAGCATTTGTAGAGGATCTACTGAACTAGCACTTTCTAAGCAAGGCCTACATGCATCATATTCATAACCTAGTTATCTTGCCCGTGTATTTTGGCACTTCCGCAGCTGTTTTAAGTACGTACATACTGGGTGTAAAAAGACAACTTTGTTCTTTTAATACCTCGTATTCTTTGTAACATCACGATCATTTTTTTCTATCGAAGCACCCCTGGGAAACCACGGCTTTCCAAGATATCGAGGTCCAAAGTTACATTCTGGTTACATTAATATTATAATTTTTTTACATAAATCGATCTGAAATCGGTTAACAACATTTTTTTCAAAGATTCCATGTCAAAATGTTATAATATTAGTTTTGTAGGTACTTTGCGCATCAAACAAATACATTGCTTGCAATAAAATGACAGAATTTAAAATATTTTTTGTCGTTTCCCAGGGTTGGTTCCATAGAAGAAAATGATCGTAACTTTACAAAGAATACGAGGTATTAAAAAACATTATCCTCTTTTTACACCCTGTATATGTATTAATTTAATTGGGTTGTATTTTGTATTGTGCCTATCGTAACATTTCCGACAGGTTTATACTTCCGAGTTCCTACACTAGGTAAGTAGTAAGTAGTTATAATTATTCTCCAACTCGAGGTACAGGACAGACAACACAGCGGGGCGGGTACACATATTACGTTTGTATTATTCTGTCTAACAATGGCACGTACCTTATGTATGGCATCATGCTGAAGTTAATCTCGAGTTACGTTTCTATTGTAAGTAATCCTATTATACGCGTGCACACACTACTGCTAAAGTTTATTCTTGTATCTACTTTCTTATTAGGTACATACATGATCCTGACTTCCTGAGACATTATCATAGAGCATCTGCATTTGGACATTTTTAAATAAGTAAGTAAGTACGTTAAATCCATCGTGTTAGCACGTCAATATTCCCACCAAAAATAGTTAAAAGTAAAATTGTATTTTTATCTAAATCAATTATAGATTCTTCCACTCTGCCCCTTGACCTCTGACTCTTTATTATTTAGTATGTACTTAATAGGTATTACGAGTATTGTAAAAGATCGTCTTTACAAATAGGCGAAATTATTAAAGCTTTTTGTAAATACAAAATTTATTAATGAATAGTAAAAAAAAAGTACTAACACAACTCTTATGTCTTCTGAAAACGAAGACAAGTTATAAAATTGATAGAAGGCTTGTAGTATATATTATAGTAGTATTGTGTGATTGTAATCTGCTGCTCCACGCCAAGTAACTACAACGGGGCGGGGCTCACTCAACCATTAAACTGCTATTTGCTAAATTATAACACTGAGCTACGTTCTTTAGAAGATACCAATAATTTTGTGAAACTTAAGTTTCGTAAAGGAAATCTTGTTAAAAATACTTATTGTACTAAACCTGGAAGCTACGGATAATGGAGTTTATATTCAATAATACCGATGTTATCGTTATAATATAACATGTTTTATAAATGTGTCATTATGTTTTCATTCAGGCAAGTTTCATAGAACTGCATGACGGACGATGCGGTCTGAGGGTGTTTAGTCTCGGCTATAGACCCGGCTCTTTGTGACGTTGTGTCGGAGGAGGGACACAATGCGCTAAACACCTCCCAAAGGGAACCTTTCAGACCTGCGCTCCCCGCCGCCCCTCCAGACGTCTGCATCACACTATCAGTAGGACACTTTTGTAAAAGTTATCTGCACTTGCACCCACAGTGCATGAGCTAGACTATGTATATGCTAAATGTACCTACTACATATCTGATTAGTTATCCGAGCTTCAACCGAAATAATTCTATTGATATGTTACTAGTGGCACCATGAGGTCCCGGTGCTCTGCTCTGCCTGTCCCGTAAGGGATAAAGGCGTGATTATATGTATGTATGTATGTATCTTACTAGGTTTGCTCGCTAGTCTAACTGCTGAGAGCAATCACCAAAAGCATAGAGGAATAAGCCAAAAGATACCACCATGGTATGCTATGCTTTACCTAAAGTTAGTAATAACTACGCAATTATCTCAAGAGAACCACGAGGTAGAAAGATAAGATAAGCTTTTGTTGTGAACAGAGTAAGTACAGCGAACAGACAAAGGTTAAGATTGCTTCAGCAATAATTTATGATGTGCTACTTATGCTATCACCACGCATTCCAAGACATGACGCTTCGGTTATAATGCTTTTTTCACTAATCTACATATTTTTCATGCTTCTTGACCGTGTGCAACATAATATGCGCGATGGGAAATAAAACTGGTTCGTGAACGAGTGAATCAGAAGTGGGACCATCTCTGTGAATTAGATTTCGATCGATCTTTCTGTGATCGAGTGACTTTCAATGATTCACCCGAAATGCATACTTTTTAGAGCGGAAGATTTATGAGAGAGCGGTACCAATTTTTTCCGTTACTACTTACTATTCTTTGTAGAAATAGCTATAAGTGCGATTAACAATAAAATTCTAGAGGCTAACTTTTAGGAAATAACAGTAGGTAGGTAGTCTTAGACGTTACATCTACCTTAGTTCTTGTTGTGATTACATATATTAAGTAAAAGTAAATAATAAGTGTGAGTAGCCGGTAATAGTTTCGCGATTTACTTCATTTAATAGTTCATGTCTAGTATATAGATTGTTTAAGCGTAAGAAATACAAAGCAGGGAGCAGTGGAGTGCGACGAGCCGCGGAGGCAGCGGCGTGACGAGGCCGAGCATCCTGTGCCTCCACCTGCCTTTTTCGAATAACACAGTCATTACACTGCTATCTACTGAGGTTATCTCAAATGTGAGAAAGGTGAATCCAAGCACTGTGCACGTATTTCCCATAAAACAGAGTAGCTACCTATTACCATATTACTGTATCATAACAAGGGCTTTAAACTAAACTAAACTAATAAATGGAAAGAGTTCATTCAGCCGAAACTGATGTATGAAACATTTAAGATGAAATTTTCAATAAAAATAATCATATCTAAAAGTAAAGCCGCGTGGTGCCGGCAGAGTAGAGTTTGTACCACCCTATGCCTGCCCGTGGATATCGCACCAGGCGATTAAGGGTTTTCGGGAGGCGGGCAGCAGCGCCTCCCGTGCTGAGTCCGAAAATCACACTGCGATCACCAACCCGCCTGCTCAGCGTGGTAACTATGGGCAAAACCCCCATGTGGCAGTAGCCTTGTGGCGTGCCCTAGGGGAGGCCTACGTCCAGCAGTGGACTGCAATAGGCTGAAGACAAGACGAGACATTTGCTAAGGAACAGACATATTAGTACATTATATCTTAATATTAGCGCCTATGTAATATAACTTGTGTTGCGTTTGTTGCAGTGACCCACATGTGAGGTGAGCCGGTGGTATGCGAGCCCTCGCGTACCTGGAGCTCGCTCGGGCACAAACTGCTGGTTTAGGGCTCCTGCTGAGTAAACAGTCCTATATTTCCTGATTGAAGAACGTGATTAAGCATCAAGTCTTTCGAAAAAAGCACTATCCTCTTCGACGCTGAAGGTGAGTTACTCAAATTGCCAGCCATAAATACCCATGTTCGACGCCCTATACGTCGAACTTAATCTTAGGAACGTGTTTATTAATGAAACTTTCTAAGCACATTATCAGTAGGTCGCAGAAACGCTGACAAAATTGCTACGATTGAGGCAAAGAGAAACCCTATCTCACCTTATTAGCCGGTGGATTGAACGACCTCGTGTTAAATAGAGAATGTACCTTAGATGTTATCTTAATTTATAATGGTAATAAAGTTCAATTGACTGTTAATTCGTAAAGCGTTATATGAATGCACAGTGGCCCTACCAAGACGAGCCAATATGGTTACCTATTATAAAAGGTTCCAAAACATGCATTAATATCAAGGTTCATTAATATCAGATGAGTCAGCCGCGGATAGCCCGTGCTTGGTTAAATGGATAAAAACGTATTATTATAGAAACGGGGAGCCGCAGAATGTCGGGAGTTATGGTTATATTTTTTGCCCATTGCAAGGGCAAGAAAAATGTAGAGGGTACGACCCTTTTCTAGGAAACTGACAGTTAGAAATAAATAACATATAGGCAATTATAGGTGGGTAAGTATGCACTTGCTGTAGGATATCCATCAAAGATTCAAAACGCAGACCCTTAAGTTTTCTGAATGTAGTTACTCGTATTCAACCCTGCCACCACGCGTTGACAGATTCTATCCGTCCATAAGATTTGTAATTAGCAAAGATTTAATAATTTTAGATTGAAGAAAATAATACAGTTGGCTTCAAGAGCCCACCTAACTAGTTTGTGCGTCACTTTATCGTGCCCGATTCCGAGACAAACAAAACGTTACAATTATTAGAAAGTAAAATTTACAGAATTCAATGAAGATAGATACTAGCGAGTTGTACCTCAAAGTAAGACATTTTAACAAATATTTCGATTTGCGTATATGATTAAAACTAGTTGATAACCACTCTTATCTTCCGTGACGATAATATAAATTTTGTATTACCTACTTATCTCTAAATTCTGGGTAAGTAGGTATACTATCAATCGTTCAATGTTTGTTTCAGACCTTTACATTTCTAGCAAGAGGTGTTGCTTGCTTGTAATTGAAATGAAGTAGCTAAAGAATATTCCTTCGACCCGATCAAGACAAGTGGATTCACTTTCAAAGCGACAAACAAAAATAAAAGAAGCCAATTCGGCGGTTGTTTTTATAAGGTTACACGATTAGACAGCCTTAACTAAGCCAATTAAATACTCGTAGAAGTTGAGAAACTGGCGGATAATCTCCACTGTGTGAATAATGGACAAATAGCGAACTATAATTAACTAACCGAAATTAGAATATCATACCATGCGACTGGATACGCAATGATTTGTTAACTATAAATAAATATTACGACGAAATTCATAGTTGTCGCTAACTAAGGCACAAATGTAAATAAATACCTGCTGTTACTGACGCAGGCGCAGGTCTGGATTTATTTTAAACTGGTAAGCTACACGACAACACCAAATGCGGAGTGTTATGAATGGGAAGTCCGCAGGTTCAGTTCAGGGAGTCACAGAGGACGCGGGACGGCGCGTCAGTTGGGGAAACGATTACTGGCCGATTAGTAATAGTTTTTACGAGATGAGGTGTGTTGCAAAGCAGCAATAGACCGTTAGTCAGTATTCAAATGACCGAAACACGAGAGAGCATGTGCGTTCCACGCCAGTGTGTGCGCCGCATCTCGTACCGAGTCGGTGAGCGGTCAGCGACCTCGAGCGGGTCCGCGGGGCACTCGGCGCGGCACTGTCTGTAGCGGTCTGTCTAGACGCGGACCTAGCGGCGACCTGGCTGCGACTGGAGGACTGCCACGAGGGGCCCTCCTCCGGCGCGTTGCGGGGAGGGGAGGGCCGGTACTGCGCACAGCTGATAGCGCGTCCTCCGCTACCTAGCTGTTGGCTTCGGCAAGTTTACCGACGTGACTCGACGAAAGAATCGGAAACATTCATTTTATTATTGTCTACGGATTTACTTGCAACTGCAACAGTCCATTAGTTATCTATGCGATATGAACAAAAACACAGTAAAACCGGCAACCTCCATTTTAAATGGTTAAGAAAAACTAACAATCTAGAATCTCTGAAATCTAGAATTTTGATGACAATCAAAATACTTGATACTTGAATACTTGATTGACCCTTACACATACCTATACTTGATTATGAAATTGTCAGAACAGGTAGCACGAAGTTTACGCAGAAGTCAGCCAAGAACCAAACAAAGGCGAGTAGGTACTGGATGTTTGTTTGTCGTGAGTCAAGTGTTACTGTTCTCGGTAACTGTAGTGATCAGATCTCTGACAAATTGGTTCACGCGCGAGGGCATCGACGTTAATTGAGTGTTAACAGTAGCAAGATGTTACACATAAATAAACATAAACCCAGCGTGAGGTCGCCGCGTTGGCAAAGAGGAACACTGCTAAAACGTTTGGTTATCTATCTATTGAAATAACAGACTAGGGGAAAAGGACAACGAGCCCTATTGAAGGGATTAAAATGAGGCCCAGCGCGTAGGGACAAAGTGGAACAAACACAATTACAGTCAATAGCTCAATTTTAGTGCACTTTATGCTTTATGGAGATTGCGAGATCGAATTTGAACCAATGAGAGCTAAGATGAACACGGGATACTCTCGGGAACGAAAACAATATAGTTATTAGCCTTAGATGAAAACAAAATAGTATAATAGCTATTTTGTTTTCATCTAAGTTATTAGCTAAACTGAACTACTGGAAAGATATATGACTGAACTGAACGCACACAGTGGAAAATGGTATACTTATCTCTTATTTATTACCTAGTACATACTGTTATTAAACAAAAGAGCATTATGAGAAATCCTTTCAATAGCAAGCTGTGACAGTCAACATTCCTATTACCTTCCTATAATAGATTATACCTAATTATGAGGTACTTATAAGTACTTACCTTAGGTACTACCAAGTAACGGGGTATCTACACAAAACACGTGCCCATACATTTATAAAAATAATATACTCGTATATTGCGGATTTTTTGCATTGAAGAGATATATTTTCCTGTGGGAAAAGAAAAATATGTACGCACTTATAGGTAGTTTAGCTGAAGGAAAGCCCCAAGCGCGCCCGGGCGTGTCGCTAGTATTAAATTAGATAGGTAACGTAAAGAAAATCTAAAAACACTAGATAGGTACAAACAGCCTATAATAAATGAGAAAGTTTGAAAACTAATTCCTATACTCGTATCAAATCAAATTGCACGAGGTGTGATGGAGGTGTGGTGGAGGTGTGATGGAGGTGTGGTGGAGGTGTGATGGAGGTGTGGTGGAGGTGTGATGGAGGTGTGGTGGAGGTGTGATGGAGGTGTGGTGGTTACGATTAATGAAGCCTAAGAAACAACTTAGGTATTAGTGGTTAGTATGTGGTGCACACAGCACAATTCAATCAAAAGATTTTTGCAAAAACACATTACATTTATGGACGGAAATGGACCTAGGTTTCAATCAATTGTTTTTTGTCGAGAATAGCTCAAAGGTTTGATTTAAAGACGACCTCTATTAAATAACATTAAATCTACCGGCGCACTGGCGATACGAATGTGGCGATTCTGACCATCGAGGAACGCTCAGAACTAAACATGAACACTTTACAGAACGCGGTCGCGGCGCGGTCAGTGCGACAAGCATCATGCGAGGGCAGTGCGGGCAGGCCGGGGCAGGCCCGGGGACATGCGGGACTGGCTACTCACGGCGCTGCGGAACTTGAAGAACAGCGACATGCGGGACAAGCGGCGCCGCGCCCACTGCCGCCGCTCGGCGCCGGACGCGGCATCGCCCGCCCCGGCTGCGCGCCTGACCTACTTACACACGATGACAAGTCAGTAGATATAGTTGGAGACATTACTTGTTTGCAAGGAACACACTACTGGTTTAGATCCTGAACATTAGCTTTTGTTCCCAAGTATTCATAATCGTCAGGGAACTCTGCAATAACAATACTCAACATACATAAACTCACGCATAACGTAGCTTAATAGCCAAGTGTCTCTGTCGTCAAAATATTTCAATTAACTACATAGTTAAGTAGCTACATTCAGAGCACTATAACTTACTGTGGCCAGTTGATATCGCATCCAAACCTTTAGCAGCTCCTGTGTGAGGGGCAGCGCGCGTGCGCGGCGCCCGGATCGATGCCGCAGGTCTGGCACGCGGCAGTACACAGTCGGCAGCATGGCGCGCGTGTCGTGGGCGTGCTGGTGGCTGCTGGCGCTGGTGCGCGCGCGCGAGCTGGACCCGGCGGCGTGCGGCGCGCGCTTCGACGTGCAGCGCGACAAGATCATCCGCACGGAGGAGTCGCGCGACATGGGCGCGCGCTACCTGTCCGAGCTGGAGGTGGGCTCGCGCGCCGAGTGCCTGCGTCTGTGCTGCGAGACTGAGCAGTGCGATGTCTTCGTCTACGAGGAGAAGGTGCGTCGCTGCAGGGTTAATCGCTCGAGCGTCCGTTGTCGGACAATGATGCTGGCGCTGTATTGTGGGAATGTTTGGAATGGATAGCGATGACGCTTGTACCTACCTATCATTGTCAGTTGCTATCTTAACGATGAAGAATACTCGTACAGATAGAAATTTCGATAAATACAATCAATATACAGGTGCTGTACTTATATTAGCGACGAACCTGCTGCGTCATAACAACCTAGATAAATTGCATAATTATGACGGTATGACCAAACGAATTTGCCGGATCGTTATAGTGTACCTAGTCTATTGTATGTGCCTCACTCACAGTTTATTTATTAAATGAGGCAGGACGAGATAACGGGGTTATCTATTGTATCGAAATCGATGAAAAGCTCGACAAACACTGCCTACCTAAATTAACTATCACTTGCGATAAAACCATGACATTTGTGTCGAGTGCCCTACATTTGATACGTAGGTAGGTACCTATTTCCCTGGGATGATGTTCCTACGAGTATACAGGTATTCGTATGTGTAGGGACCTGGGTACCTAGTTTACTTGATACCAGTGGACGCCCGCGACTCCGTCCGCGTGGACTACAGAAAAAACAAAATGTCGAAATTATCCGGGTTAAAAACATTTTCCCGGGATAAAAAGTAGCCTATATGTTAAGTGGGACCTGTCACAATATATTCCTGAAAACTGCATCGAAATCGGTTGAGCCGTTTCTGTGATTAGCGTGCACAAACGCACAGACAAACCGACAAACAGACAAAAATTCCAAAAATCATCGTTTTGGGTTCTATTGCGTTGATAAAGGTCTCCTATAATATTTTTTCTCATATATCTTCCATGTACAGACAGCGATCCGTTACATTTTTATTATCTGCTACAGAAACTGGCTATCACTTACTTCCATCTATGTACCTATGTATTAAGACACTAATTGCATACCTTGATTGCAGAGCCCGGGCAGCTGCTACCTGTTCCGCTGCGGGCCGCCCGAGGACTTCCGCTGCAAGTTCACGTCGCACGGGAACTTCAGCAGCGGAGTGCTGGCGCTGGCGCGGCGCCTGGCCGAGCTGGAGGACTACACGCGCCACGAGGCCGCCCCGCCCCCGCCGCCTCCCCCGCCCAGGTACTGTCCTACAGCCAGGAGGACTACACGCGCCACGGAGCCAAGGTACCGTCATCTATAACCAGAGAGGACTACACGGCCCTCTCAACCTAGGAAACTATCTTGCGTCGCTACCACGCTCCGGTTTCGGGCACCTAACCGACATGGGTACAGGTACCGACTCCCTTAGCTGTGAACTTAACGAACGAAGTCGCCTTGGCGGAAATGCTATCGTCAGTGGGTGTGTAGAGCATTGTTGATACTAAGTACATGCATGCCTACAAATATTTGACTCGAACCCAATGTTTGGAGTCAAGAATCATAGCACACAGCAACCAAGCACTGAAGAGGTGCGGATTGAAGGAAATACAGATTTCCTTAAGTGTAGAGCGGGCGTTCTATGTTGTGGTTGTTATACTGTAGTCGTTTGTAAACAAACGACCCAACAATAGGTGAAGGGGTGATGTGTGTGTGTGATAACCCAGTCTTGTTGCCGGCAGGTCTACCTCACCGCCGACCAGCCCGACCCCGGCGACCACCCCGCGTCCCGCCCCCCCGCCGCCGCCCTTGCCCCCGCGGGCCCCCCCTGTCACAACTCCCTCTAGTAAGTACTCTTACTTTATTGTACCATAGAAATAATTCATGCATATCATGCGTGTCCATCACACAGTAAAATCGAGAATTAAATTAAGAAACTGTCTCCATTATGTAATCGTTATCTACATTAAGCTATCAACATAGCTACCATGTTACGACAATATCAAAACAAAAGACAATCCTCACATTCATTGCCCTGAATAGGTACCTTGTTTGCAATTTTATGTTGAAATTAGCGTTGAATGAGACGCCGACGCCAACGTGGCTCCCGAGACAAAAGAAGTGGGTCCACTCAGCGAGCCTGAGTCAGGGCCGCAGGTCAGCGCCCAGGGCATTAAGCAGGGACAGAGAGGAGGCGGTATGACACAGTTTGATCAAATAAATTGTGGCTGGCTGTCTGAAGGGAACGCTATGATAAGAGGCAAATTCTGATTGATTTACAGACTGCATTGGCGGTTGCAGGTCTATGTTAATAATCGAACCTCGTCTCTGCACTGCCTCCATGGCCCAAAAACATTGTCGGTGACGTCACTCGGGTTCCGGCCTTGCTCAAATGCTCACAACACAAAATGATCACGGATATTTGCTAAAACAAATATAGCTAGTACCTAACAGATAGTGCAGCTAACTTAAATATAAATAGCACTCGTTAATTGGAAAACAAAGAATAGCGAGGTCATTTTTAATTTCGCTGGATTGTTATTTGTTTATAACACTGATTAGCACAAAATATTATTACATTGACATGTCTGAGTAATCTACGAATTTTCCTAGTTCTTTATTGTAGGACTTTCGAAAAATGCCGTAGTCGTAGCGTATAGTTAGTATAATAGTCGTGAGTTGGGCTGGCTATAGTGAAACAGTACATTCTTTCGTTTGTAAACGTGTTGCCCTACTTATTCCTGTAAAATAAACGACTTACTGGCAGGGAAGAGCCGGATATGATGACGGGCGAGTAGGATTTTTTATGTCGTGTCTTTTACATCTGGCCTCACTGTGCTGAACGAGGCGGCTGTAGACCTTCGTGATCTTAATTTCTAATTTGAATTTTGAGGTTGTCCATGTCAGGTGCCCAGCCGTGACCTATTTATGTATATTATGTAGGGTTTCCAGGCGTCCGGATAAAGCTGGACATAAATAGGCTTTTTGATTGCGTGTACTGCAAAAATAAAGGTTGTTGCTACTTTTGTTAGGCTTTTTATAGTACATTTTGCAAAGGAGCATAAGTATGCCGATTAGTGGCCGAAAACAGGCGCGTGTCGACTTCTCACTCAAATATCCGGCCAAACTGGCTGTTCTGCTCAGCTTTTGGCTTAGCCTTGCTGGTAACTATGTCTGTAGGCTGCAGCCGCTACCAGTTCGCGTGCCGGCGCGGCGGCGAGTGCATCGCGGTGTACAACGCGTGCGACGGCGTGCCGCAGTGCGCCGACGGCAGCGACGAGGCGCCCGAGCTGCGCTGTCCCGAGCCGCCCGCGCCGGCGCCGCGCGTCACGCAGCCGCCGCCGGTCTGGACCGAACCTTTGTTACACTGCATTAGGGAAAAACACATACATACCTTGGTGTCGCGCGCCGAGGCCCGGGCACAGGGTCTTTTAAGGCCCGTAACCCGGAACGCGCTATCGCGTGCTCAGGACGACCCTCCAGTAGCACACACACACGACTGTGTGCCCGAAATGAGGGAGCCAGAAGTGCAGAATCATTAGGGAGAGTCACGTTTAACATAGCGGGGACAAATGTGTCAATAATCACAAGTTTCTAGCTTATCGCCTGAAAGAATGCCTCTGAGTTCCTAATTAGGCTCTTACGACATACACGGAAGGAGATGCAGCTGATGTACTCTATAGGTAGTAAAGCCCCGCATCAGTACAGGATAAACCATTCGACGTGATTAAATTAAACTCCAGTATTGTATACGAGAGAGCAATACAATGCTCGGTCTCTCTGGGAGAGTCCTATATTCAGCACTTAATGACAGTACCTAATGATCATTCCATAAACACTCTTTGAATAAATAGATACAAATAATATACCAACTTCCATTTCAGGTACCTGAGTCACTGGAGCTGCCAGTGAGTGCGGAGGAACGTTGGCCGCACCGACTGACGCAGGCGCAGCCGCGATATAACGGTAGGTAACACTTATTCTATCGACCTAACTGCTTCGATACACTCGGATCATTACACTCATCTCAATAAAGGAATAACTAGGATATATGTACTTATACACCGTTACTTATGCACAAACCGGTTTAATTCGGTTTAAGTTTCCCTTTCTCGTCGTCGAAATTGCAATGGAATTTATTGCGGGCCCTATATTCAGCAGTAGACTTCCTAATCTGTGACTGAACTGATGATTTAAACGGTTCATTGGGTACTCCTGAGATCCTGACTTAGCTTTCTTTACGCACATCGTCTCATAACCCCTTTGTCGTGGTAGAAGCGGAGCCGAGTCCGCACATCTTCTCGCACAAGGGCGGCTTGCTGCAGGCGGCGCCGCCCTACGAGCCCGCCTGGCCGCGCCGCGCCTGGCAGCCGCCGCCGCAGGGTCAGTCTACCTACTATACCTACTTTACTTTAAGTTCTCTGTCACTGCTCAGTAACGGCGACAAAATGTCGCATTATAAACCCAATGAATAAGTTACTGTTCACAAAAATCCTACCATATCACCTACCTATTTCTGTTTGTCGATGTACCTAGTATAATATAGCATTTTCATACATACGGCATATATATTCGAGAAATAATGTTCCAGCGGGTGGTATGAGCGTGGAGGGCGAGGTTCCTCCGTGGAGCTCGTGGGAGCCGCGCCGCGCCTGGTCCGTGCCGTCCGCGCCGCGAGTGCCGTCCGTGCCCGACTCGCAGGTACGCTCTGCTAGACGCCAGGCCAGGTGCCTCCGAAATAATGTTGAGTTGGGATTTGACCACGCCCCTTGCCATCCCGTAGTTAAGCCCATGGCATCTACTGAGCGTTTCACCAAATAGTTTTTTTTTTTTAACAATGGTGAAGTCTAACAAATGAAAAAAAGAATCGTAACGTAATATGTCAGCTAGAACTGCAGAGTCACAAAAGATATCCTACACCAGCGCAGCATGGCGGAGCCAAATATAAAATCAGATCAGAGGCAAGTTACCTACTTGCTAACTCATCGCCTAAAAGAAAGCTCCTGAGTTCCGTAGCCTTACGACATGCACGGAAGGAATGCAGCTGATGTATTCTAGTGAAACCCCGCATCACCACAGGACATAACACCATAAGAATGTCCTAATAACGATCAGTAACGTTCTAATTTCCAGGAGCTGCCGGTATACGGCGCGGCCATGCCGCAGCTGGGAGCGTACCCCCCCTCCCCGCCCCACGACTCCGCCAAGAAGGGACCCCCTCCCCCCGCGCCGCCCGAGCCCCCCGCGGCCGCCGCGCCGCCCACACCCGCGCCCGCCCTGCCGCCTCCGCCGCCTACCGGAAACAACACCAAGAAGAAAGCGCTAAAGGATAATGTAAGTGCACATCAAACTATATTATTTTGCAGTTCACTGGTTGACTTCCCCAAAGCACACCAGAAAGCTACTGCCATAGGGGGAGATTGGGCCCATAGTCACCAGCCTGGGCAGGCGGGTTGATGACTGATTGTGATTTTCAGACGATATAGTCAATACGAGAACCGCTGCTGCTTCCGGAAACCCTTAATCGGCTCTTACGATGCGCACGGGCAGATATGGGGTGGCACTCTGCCAAAAAAAATAGCATACCACACTTTCCGATATCTGGCATTGCAGTTGTATTTCAGTAGATAAACGAGTTAATCATAAGATGTAAGGCTTGTAAAGAACTTCTCTTGTTTCGTTCCCCCAGCCGCCGCAGCCGGCCACGGGCGCGGGGAGCGCGGGGAGTGCGGGAGCGGAGGCGCACTCCTGGGGACACCCCCCCGAGGACGCCGCGCCACGAGCCTCGTCAGCCGTGCTACTGCTGGTACTAGGTGAGGAACTATTTGCACAATCATTATTATTTTCAGCCATGAAAACGGCGGAACATAGGTCTCCGCCGACAACCTTCACTGCGACCTACATCGAGCAGATACCCGCGGTTCTGACTAGGTAGTCCGACCATCTAACGGGTGACCTTTTCACGCTGCGCTTGCTGGTACGCGGTATCCACTCTAGAACCCCTGGGCGCCAATTACTTCAAATAGATTCTCACATTGACGTAAGCATTTAGACTCGTAGAGCGCTGAGGCTTCTCCCATCAATGCGCCGTGTGCGTCATGTGTGCGTCTCTTTCTATCTTTCTATCAAGTCAAATTTGAACAGAACATTATGAACAGCAGACATTCTAAAAACATACAGTCGGATTGAGAACCTTCTCTCTAGACGAAACTCTCAGAGTGTGTGAGGCCCGATTACCGTTAAGGTTCCACCAGTGACATACCCGCCCGTTCCCAGGCGTGCTGATGACGGTGTTGTTGGCGGGTGTGGGCGTGTCCCGCGCACGCGCCGCGCGCCGTCGTCGACGGGGACGTGCGCCGCCCGACGCAGACTACCTCGTCAACGGAATGTATCTGTGAGGGGCACGCCACACACCGCCCTGAGACACTTACGATATAAAAAGATGAAAGGGCCGAACCACACCGGAATGGCAGCGGCTGGCAGCGACGCAACGAGGCCGGCAAAGTCAGCCGCGGCATGCTCGCGTCGCCGCCCATCCTTTTCAAGCGATACTAGTAGTTATAAGTAGAGATGGGCGCCGAGAATATTCTCAATCTTCTCGAAGTGGAAACTTCTGAGAAGATTGAGAAATTACCGGTAAGTTTCCGTATCTTCTCATTTTGGTGAGAAGATAAAATATTATTAAAAAATATTACTTTATTCATCAAAGATGCGTTTAAAATTGAAGTAGAATGCATTTTAGGCTACACACAAACATTGCCTACCTGGCGCACGTGCGATCAATAAAGTTTTTATCTTTAGAAGTTTACCGCATGAGATATTTTGTACGTGGGTTTCTATTGTTCTTCGTAGAATTTTGTTACAGTCTCGTATTCAAGTTTTCTGGGAAACTATTCGACCCTCATTAGTACGAAGCAGCTGTTTTATGACACTATGTGCTCAAACATGTCTTTTACTTCAGTCTGTTATTAGTCTTCTGATAGTCTACTGCTGTGCCGTATGTCTTGAAGGATACTGTTTCGATCACGCTTGTTTATTGGACTCTGATTCTCATTTATACGACGACTTGGCTTGTTAAATTGTTACTGTGACTGTTATCTGTGATTTGGACTATCAAAACCGGACACTGGTGAATACTTCTTGATTCGTAAGTACTTTTTATTTTATTATTTTAACATTTTGCAGACATTTAGAATATAACATAGAATCCTGTTGGTACCTTTGATTCTTCTTTATTTTGCAATCAATAAATGTTTTTATTTTCATTATTTTTGTAAATAATCTGTACTCATTCTAATAGAGAATAGATTTTATTGTACAAAATATATAGGTATTTATTCTCTCATTGTGACATTAAATACACTACTGCGAATGTAGTCAGAATGGAAAAACATTTGCAGAAATGTTTGAAATGTCCTGCTAACTTCAAAGCTGAGATATTAGAAACACTGTCGAAACCCAAAAAGAATGCTGATATTGTCAAAAAACCGTCAATACCAAGAAGTTTCAGAGTTGATGAAGGACAAAAGGAAAACGTTTCACCAAATGCAGAGAGTGCTACACTTATAGTGCCATCAGCAAATCCACGAGTGAATCCGTTGGCAAAAGGAGACAAGCATGACTTAGATATGGCTTTATCCAAAGCTATATTTGTCACTGGGTCACCCTTCGTAATGGTGGGAACATCCACTTTGGATTGAATTCTTTGAAAAACTTCAACCATTGTATACTCTGCCCTCCCGAAAAACATTGTCAACAACATACTTAGACAAGATTCATGGTGACATGCGGAAAGAGACAATTGAAGATCTCAGCATGCAGAGCTACCTACATCTGCAATGTGATGGTTGGAGCGATGTTCGCAATGAGGGTATAATAAACTTCCTAATTTCAAAACCAGAGCCAGTATTTGTGAAAAGCTTGGATACTGCCGACAATCGCCACACCAGTGAATATCTAGCTCAGGAAATACTGAAAGTTATGAACGAATACGGAAGAGATAAATTTTTTGCATTGGTGGGTGATAATGCCAAAAATATACAAAAAGCATTCAAGCTTGTAAAAGATTCTCAACCGCACATAACCTATTTGAATTGTGCTGCACACACACTTAACTTATTATGTCATGACATTTTGCGCACAGAAAAATTGAAAATAGCTCTGGACATAGCCATTGAATGCGTTAAGTCGATAAAAAAAAGCCAAGTTTTAACTTCGATTCTGGCATCGGCGGTAAAGCAAAAACAGGCTGGAGAGACCCTGAAACTGCCATGCAAAACACGCTGGGGTTCATATTGCATTAGCTTGCAAAGCCTAATAAAAACTAAACTTGCCCTACAAACTTTAGCAGTCCATGAAAAGGCTTCAATGTTACCAACAAACACAAATAATATAACATAATAACTTGCTAAACGAAGATTTTTGGGATAAAACAAAACAAATTATTGATATTATAAAACCGGTAACGCAGGTTATTTTTAAACTTGAATCAGACAAGCTAAATATGCACACTGTTTTTCTGACATTGCGAAATATGAAGTCTGAACTGGAGTTCGCTTTGCTGCAGGTGAGTATGCTGAATGAAGATGAAAAGAATGACATTCTCATGGCAACATTCCATCGAATGGCAATGTGTATAAAACCAATACATCTAGCTGCCTACATGTTGGACCCAGCTACGCAAGGATCTGAACTGGATTCTGAAGAAGAGGTGGTAGCTATGGAATATATTCACACAATCGCAAATCAGCTCAACATAGACATTGCAGAAAATCTTGCAAGCTTTAGAGCGAAAGATGGAAGATTGTGGGGAAAAGCATTTGTATGGAAAAGTGTGACATCTATGAGCCCAACGACCTGGTGGAAAGGCATTTGCAGCTCCACTTCACTGAGTAAAATCGCTTTGCGTATTCTTACTGCGCCCTGTACATCAGCTGCTGTTGAGCGCTCTTTCAGTACACATGGGAGGATACATAATAAATTAAGAAACCGCCTTACAGCTGAAAGAGCCGCCAAAATTGCACTAGTTATATTAAACCGTAGTATCACATGTCCGGTTGAAGAAGAAGTGGAAGAAGATGAAGAATATTCCGTAAATTCTTCAGACAACGAGTCATCAAATGATGAAATCTCAGTCCTTACCGAGATTCCGTCGCTAGATGCTTCATTGTCAGTGGTGGCTGGTCCAAGTGGTACACAGCCGCACATGGAGTTTTTCGATTGCGATAATTTAGATAGTGATTCTGATTGAATTTTGTTAGTTTAATGTAATTTTGTTAATATTTGATTTGTTTCTTTATTGAAATTTTAAATAAATGTTGGTAATTTAATATGATACCTCGTTTTATTTATCTTTGCACATTTATATACTTCAGAGGTTTTAATTACTGTTTTCATAAGACTGGATTAATTTGTTTAAAACAAATTAATAATACCTTCATATAAAATTACCTAGCCAGATATTTCAAGTACTGAAAACCATAGACACACATACACCTTTTAAAAACTTAATTCCAATGAAATCTCTCCCCTATCTCTAAACTACATCCCTGCCAAACTGCATCTTCAAATATAACGTAGTTTCTGCGATTTCGTTATGAGTGTGTTTCACTTACATAAAACTTAACCAATAATCCAGTTTAATAATCGTAAATACGGATACAAGTACACTGAGCTTAGTAAAAAACGCACATTTCTTGCATCTTAGACCAATAATATGCAAATACTCCAATGAACAAAAAAATTTAATAGGAACATTTTATCTTCTCACCAAAATGAGAAGATACGGAAACTTACCGGGAGGATATCGGAAAGTTTCCACAAAATGGAAAGTTCTCGAGAAGTTGCCCATCTCTAGTTATAAGCATGTAAATAAAGTTTAAAATTATTTCACACTGAAAGTGCTCGCCGCGTAGCTGCCGGCCGCTGCCATTCCGGTGTGGTTTGGCCGTAAGAGAACTCTTTTTTGTACAGTACTAATTACATAGGTACTTCAAATGAACTGTAGGCTAGATAGACATTGTAAGCTTGAATACGCTCGGCGGTAACATGCATCTCGCTATCTCCTTGTCTCCATCCTCCACATAACTAGAGTGTAACAAAATAAAAAGTGGAGCCGCTCTTACATTTTGACGCCATGTACCGCCTCTTGTAAGTCCTGCTTAACACTTCCTCGTTGTCCTTCTTTCGTGGCTTAACTTGTAAGGAGTCTGCCATGTTGCGACTCTTTGGGACATCATTTCTAGGATCGTGAGCTCTAAAAATCAGAATCGTTTCAATTATGGAAACGAAATAATGGACAGGTACGAGTATAATCCTGCTTTTAGATTTCATTGTAACACAGTATATCAAGAGGGCATAAAAGTGCTGTGTTACATAAAGATATACGGTTGTAGTATCTCAACAAGTACTGGCTCTACAGTCTCATTAGGAATTCAACACTATATTCACATACTGCTATTTTGGATTCAGTTGTCATTTCAAATACAATCTAAAAAGTGACCTGGAGTACAAATATGTATGTAAAACAAAACAGAAAGGACGTTTTGAAATGACATTATCGCCATCGTTGCGTCACAAAACCTAGCCCTGACACTATGTAGATAGCTCGAACAACAATAATCAATTACTTACTCTTATCTACATGCAGTTGATTAATAGATAAAATAACGTGTGGCTTGATGTCAGGTAGCCGTGCCTTAATTTTGTTGCTTTAGAACTTGTACACATTCTTATACCGAAGTACTTGCATAAACGTATAAAGAACTATTGTTGCTAGTACTCGATAACTTCATATATGGGGCTAACGTAAACACCTCAAGTAGGATTTTTAAGCTCTACATTGTTTAATAGCGACGTCTTGCTTCCACAATGAAAACATTCCTATTTTAAGTGCTTATGATAACCCTGTACTTAGTGCATTACTTATTAATAAGTTGTGTATGCGACTAATCCGCCTGTTTCTCGAAGGTCAATCAACGTTAATTTACCATAACAATAGTTTATCAAATGTAGTCAAATGATAGTATAACCGACTGAATTAGCTTTCGAGAAACTTGTGGTACTTTATTTAAAAACATGATTAAAAATCAATTATTAAAAGAATTTATGTATATTTTGTGTTTGACATTAAACTTTTGTAAACAAAATGTGTTTTCGTTTAATGCCTACTGTTATATCTTAACAGAAGTAAGTATTAATTGAAACAAATAAAATTTGCTAACATTTTATTAAATCACATAAATTCACGTCAACATAATTAGGCTGCCATATGCAGAGGACTGACACACCCACTCTTACCTAAACCAGTCCATGGTCCCTACTCGTATTCATTTCACTTTGGAACAGACATCACTTGGATTGCCTCAATAGTATTATTGTACTGTAAGCATATTTGACAGTGGGGCGCTACCATCTATAAAGGCAATTACTAATCAGTTCGTTAGGAGTCAGTCCCCTTCCCCACTCCAACCGCTCCAATGCTTGCTGCACATTACACAATTTCAAAATATAACACACTGAAGGAATAGACTAAAAATAAGGACATCAGTTATTGTTTTGTATAAGTAGCTTTTGTCTTAAGAAAATTAAAATGGGTTATTTACTTATTACGTTAGATACTGGATAACAAGATTACATACGCACCACAGTAAACCACTCGCTAGCTACGATAGTGTACAACTACAGTGGGACACAAGCTGTGTGTAACACTAAAAACTGACAAATATGTCACGGACAAACCAAGACGGAAACTATAGCAAGGTTTCTGAACTATTAAAGGTAGACATGACGACAGTTCAAGGAATTAACATTTTCATAGAAACATAAATATATAACTATTTAAAACTTACTTCTTACATAATGACATGTCACACAATTTTCAGACAATTAAATATAGTATAATATTCTGACATCAGTGGGCGACAGCTTTCGAAATAGGAGTTCTCCAATATATTACAAACAAAACAATTTTATTTCCATCACAGAACAGCTTGCACGTGATCATCAAATTATATAAGTATTCAAATTGTATAATAAAGATATAGATACATCAATAAATGTGAGAAGAGGACTGAATCAAGGGACTGGAGTCAAAGAACTGAGATTAGGGCATATACTGACACTGCAGTCAGATAAGTCTAGGGACTGACGAGTAGCTAAAGCCAGAGCCCTCTGTGGCTTGGTGGGTTACCATGAACTCTGAAGCAGGATTGTTTCTATAGTGAAAGCGGGATGCCGCTCTACATTGATTATAGCGGTGTCTCACTTGTACAATGGTAACAATTAGTTTATGGTTTCCCCCAGATGGCGTTATTTTTTAGAGGGATCACTACATCAAACTTCCCATAGTGTATCGAAGACTAATTTACAACCTGAAACGGTAATGTTTACTTCAACAATAATAATTGAGTAGAAGCAAGCAACAGAAAAATAGTTCTGACAATCCGTCTGTAAATAATATGTACTCGTAGGTATATAAAGATCTCTATGACGTAATATAGGACTCATACCTTATGGTATAATGGAGGGAGGCATTGGAAGTATTTGGTAAGATTTGAATTAACAATGTACTAATATAATATAATATAATATGTCACACAACATAAACAACAGTTTATACTTATTACATGTAAGTCGGTATACATAAACCTTTAAGTATTTTTACTTATATAAATGATGATGATGATGACTTATATAAAACTCAATCATTAAGATTGCTCACTGTAAGGGAATCATATTTAAATCAGAATAATTTAGGTAAGTATATAATTAACGATTTAAATTAAACCTAATAAAATTTCATGCAAAAAATACCGTGAGCACATTTCCATAGAAAGTTATGAGCACTAAAGGCGAGACGATACGTGAGCAAGCTTTCTAAACCTAGTTGAGCTACAATCAACAACATCACTTACAAATACACAACAAAGTGACTGACGACACGACGACGACACGATACGATGTCACCGTCCGCGTCGGTCGTGACGACTCCTTAAGGCACTTACATTAGTGTCGTTCGATTATTATGTACGAGCCTATACTCGTATTATCTGTCCATTCCACTTATAGAAGGCACTCACATAAGTGTATTTAACTACTATATTGTCAATATGCGACAATTTACCTCCTCCTTTCTCATTTCGTAATTCGTTTTCCTAATAGTCATGGTGAATATTTTCCACCTTATAGGTGCGTAATTTTGTTGCTACCAATGACAGCAAACACAAATTTTACTAATTAAACACAATAATTTCATGCAAAATCATTAACACATTACCTAGAAGCTGTATGTATAATTTATCAATATAAATCAGATTCAGTCTTGCGGCAAACAATGCAGTCAACACGAATGGGTTTTCTCCCTGTCATCAACGCTCAAATCTATAGCTTAGTTATTCTGACTTAGGGTTTATTTAACTAAACTTGAACTAACATATACCTCAAAAAGATTCAACAGTACGATAAATCTGTCGAGTGACATCTTCTAAATGTCTCTTTATTTTAAGTAAAAAAAGAAGTCAGCATGTGTGCTTTCTTTAACATTAAATAAATTGAAGGATATAGCATGGAAACAGTTATTCTCGATACATATTGGTTTAAGTTTAGTCGAATCCGGTTTTTCACAGACTTATCTAATGCAATTGACGTCACTGTTTTGACACTAGTTAGTTGACTCGAACTTCCTTAGCATGAGCGAAGGCAGAGAACAGTCAGAATTATTATTATGATTTGTCAAAGTTTGTCATTAGTCAGAGTAAGAAAGAACACTATAGATTTCAGTCACTGAATGATTATTTCATCTTATTATTTCTATGTCAGATATGTTCGTATTTATTTCGCTATACTATTTCTTTAAAAATAAATAAGTAATATCTTTACTTACATCGATAGTCTTTTAGGATGATTTGATAATATAAATCTATCTTCTATATATAATTTACGTTTCTAATTTTATAACATCATTGTATGAACTTTAGAAACATGTAACACAGCCTGTCATTACACAATAAAGGCAAATAATTATGTAATTTCAGAGAAAAGCTCGCCTTTGTACATTTTCTTTTATAATTACCGTATTTTGTTAATATTGTGTGTGTACAATAAAGAATATAAGAATGTTTCATACTCAATATCTATTAAATATTTTCAGATTTTTTCAAAAAGAGTACAACAAGTACTTTTAAGATCATAAGGATTAATTAAAATGAATAAATTGCCGTCATAAAAGTGAACGTGCATAATTATGTAATGCACAAAATAAATATTTTAGCCGTTATTACGTAATCGCATACAATCTTAGATTTAACTTCATTTTGCGATGAGGCTGAGTCAGCTTGTGTATTACAAATATTACAATACACAAAATCAACAGAAAAATGCTTACACAAATCAAACAGCCGAGATTACATTCGTTTACAATTCGGTTAGAGATTCATTATAATAAACAAATATTGAATCCTAGAGTTACCTTGAGCGAGGGCAAGGCTTCGACGACACAGGGCATGAGTCACATGACCTAACGGTGGGGTCACATGACTATTCCGTGGGGTCACATGACTCAGTCATGGGGTCACATACATGATCCAGCTGTGGGGACACATGATCCATCCTTGGGGTCGCATGATCCAATCGCAGGTTCATATGAACCATCTGTGGTGTCACGCGACCGAGCCGTGGGGACACATAACCCAACCGTGGGGTCACTCGGCCCCGCCTTGTGTCGCGCATAGCCCGGCTGTGCCGTCACAGCGGACGGCGCGGCGCGCGGCGCGCGAGGCGACAGTTGTCGAGGTACAGGTCCGCCACAAGCAGGTCGGCGGCCGCCAGTCGCGCCGCCAGCCGCGACACACGCGCCGCCAGCGCCGCCGCGCGCCCGCACTGCGAAACACACAATAACTCATGTAGACTATTTCAAAACCACTAAAATATGTAATGTACCTAGGTAGTTTCGCACAGACAAACACACATAACCGATCACGTCTGTTCCACGAGTTGTTCTCAAGTAACTAGGTTAGCTGGTAGAGAATACGATGGAAGGCCTTTGCACAAAATGTTGTAGTAAAATAAAAGAATTTATCTATCTATCGAGACAGAGATCGCGGACAACCATGGACGTATAAAGAACAACGGACGAAGTGTTGTCACTACACAGATTACAGCATTCGGAGTAATCTCAGTAACGCATACTTTTCTTGGAGTAGGGATGTGTATTGACGCGTTATCAACCCATACACATAAACAATAAGTTCGGGCGTGCACAACGAGCTGCCATTACGGTGCTTCAATCTGTGCACTCCGTCCGTTGTTCTATACGTCGATGCATACAACACTTTCGTTTACACAGTAAACAGCCATGCAGAGCAGCGTTGTCGAACCATGGAATAATGAATGAGATATGGCACGAGACGCAATATTTTGGGTACGTCGCTGATCACGAAATTTATTATGCACAGAGAGATGTGTGAAATATACATGTCTATGCCCTAATTAAAGATTACATTAGAAAAATTGGCACAATCTTACTAATTATATAAACGCGAAAGTGTGTGAATATGGATGGATGTTTATAACTCTTTCACGTAACAACGGCTGGAACGATTTTAATAAAATTTTGTATGGAGTTAGGTGACAACCTGGATGAACACATAGCCTACTTTTTATCCCGGATAATTTCAACATTTAGTTTTTTCTGCAGTCCACGCGAAATGTACGCCTCCCCTGCGATATAGTTATTAGAACTAATGCCTTGATCACACGTACCGAGTAAACGGGCGAGACAGTGAACTCGGCCGAGTGCTCGGTTCGTCTGAACACTTTGGCGAGTGCTCGGCCGGCCAGAGTGGCAAGACAGTAACTCGGACCCTGTTCTATTTACTACGCCGAGTGAGCTACACTGTCTCGGCCGAGAATCATTTTACTGTCTCGCCCCTTGACTCGGCACGTGTGATCAAGGAATTAGAGGTACTCACGTCACAGTGCGCGGGGGGCGGCGCGGGGCGGGGCGCGGGGGCGCGCGGGGCGCGGCGCGTGCGGGCGCGGGGCTGCAACACAGATACCGCGTCAGCCTAGTGCAGTGCGCTGCGGGGCGCAGGCCTTGTCAGGATACGCTCTCTCTCATCTCCCGTTTCTGCCATCCAGTCACTACTACCAGCCGTCCTCTTTAAGTCATCGCTGCATCTGTCCGGAGGGCGCCCAACGCTACGCTTGCCGAGGCGCGCTCCCCATTCGAGAGCCTTGTAGAGTTCTACGACAGATGTGACCGGCCCACTGCCACTTCAGTCTGCTACATTTCGAGACTACGTCTGTCACTGATGACAGATACGTACTTTATCATAAGCTTTGCACACGAGTGTTACGTAATGATGTGTCTTTATGACGAATAAAAACCACAGAATAATCAAAGTTTTACATACATCAACCTATTTAAATCCACTGCGGGACGTAGGCCTCCGTCAGAGCACGCCACAAGACTCGATCTCCCATTTACGCCATGCAGTTACTACCGTGAGTAATTCATGTCGATTGAAAAATATTACCTAGATACATAATTACATTCCCGTTTCACAGATATTAAAATACACGCAACTAACTCATCACTGCAACGATTTCAGCAGCATCAAATGTATTTAGCTGATTTTACAAAAATTACATTTACATTAAAATTAAAAGCTTGAAACTCCAAAAAAATTATAGAAATCAATAATTTATTCGACATGAAAACATTAACAAACTTATTTGTCGCATGTCATTTTTTATGTTACTTTCTATGCTCGCACCCCAAAATGAAACCGCCACCTAACATAAAAAGAAGATAAATTTAAGCAAAAAAAAAAAATTGACCCGATAGTTCAGTTGGTTAGTACGAAAGCACGGTTTGCGAGTGGTCGTGAGTTCAAATCTCACTCGGGTGAGGAATTTTGTCATTTTCTTATTAATATTTTATTAAAAGAAAATGTTTTGCTAAAATGTTTGTTTTGCAAAGTTCACCTCTGTCTTGGCCTCCAACTCGTGTACCGTGGCCTGCAGCGCGGCGATCTGTCTGTCTCGCTCTGCCAGCTCGGCGCGGCTCGCTCTGTCTCGCTCGCACTCGCGCGCACGTTGCTCGCGGATGCTCTCTGCCTCGGCTCGTAGTTCTGCTAACTCGCGCTCTGCTTGCTCCATCTGTTTAACATCAGACATAAACAATGTTAATTGAGTAATGTAATGAGGGTACGCCTCCATCTAATTTTGTAGCAATGTCATTAATCGAACATTTGGACAACTAAGAAATCACCATACCTAGAATAAAATAACATTACCTATCCTCGCTACCCGCACATAAAGAATCATAACAACTAGAATGCGATATAGAAAATCTATTATATCCATGAGGTCTTGTTCATTATCTATCATGCAGGTAAACAAACCAGTTCCATGTAATTGACATTAATGTGGGCTATTTACACCACCAATGACATTTAGTCCTGTGCTGATTCCTCAGCATGCATGTCGTAAGAGTAGACCTAAGGAACACAGGGACATCCCCTCAGTCTTTGTCCTAGCAATTTTCACTTACCTTTTACTCATGTGGGCCCGCTACGCTAAACGTGATTCCAAGATCTCTGTCATGATCCTGCAGTTCGAGTCTTTGCACTTTATCGATAGCGTAGTTGTGCCTCGGTCTACTCGTCACACTTTACCGACCCTTGGCCACACGTGACAATGTGAGTGCCACCACCGGGCCGCAGACTATTTTAAGGCGATCCAAGATCGTTTGCACACATATAGGGTTACCAGAGCTGCTTTTACGTAATCAAGGGGCGGGTTGAAAAACCTAAAAGCTGGACAGACCAGCCAGTTTGGTCGGTCATTTGTCTAAAAAAGCCGGACATCTTACATTATTTAGGATTTTATATCTCTGTATCAATAGTTGCGAAAATTATTTTCACGAAATACGAAACTGACAATGCAACGTATTCCCAGTCGGGTGAAGAATTTTTTCCATTTCTTTATTAATAATTTTATAATGCAACGTATGCTAACTATCGAAGAATGATATTTGTCAGCGCGGGCGCGACTGCCAGTCGATTGAGAAAGACTGTCGGCCCCCCACGGCACTTGCTCGTTTGCGAAATGAAAAAAAAAAGCTAATCGAATTGCCAGCGACCACTTCATGTATATGATTTATTAAGACATATCAAGAATTTGTGGAGTTTATTTAGAAAAAAAAAATCTGCTTAAATATGGGCAGAATATACAGGCTGATTTTTGGTCGTTCCCGAAAACTACGGAATCTCCTCATCATCACGATCATTTTTCTCCATGGAAGCATACCTGGGAAGTGTCTGGTTTCCAAAATATTAGGGTCCAAAGTTGAGTAAATAGACTGCGTTTTTCTGCATAAATGCACATAGACGCGCGTAGCAGGATTTTTTCACGAAAAATAATTAATATCTATTTATAAAAAAACTAACATAAACACTAGACACTATAAATTTCGCACGATCAAGGAATTTAAATAAAAAAAAAAAAAAAAAATCCCAGCCTTTTTTTTGGCATAAACTTACTTTATTTCATGTATAGAATACGCACCCTTCGTTAAAGGTGGCCACAAAAAAACACCCTGTATACGCGAGCGGAGCGAACGCGAAATATTTTCTCACATTTAGCACGTAATTTACGTAAGTTGCCTTACTTCAAGAAAATTTGAGCTCTACAGAGAATTTGTGATCATTGCTAAAACATGATGATGGGCTACAATCGGGTAGACATGTAAACATTTGTCATCATATTTAATTTAAATATGATTGGCAGTCTTCATGTAACTTGTAAGCAAGAGGCCATATCGCATAGTTTAATTGAATCACAATGAACGGCAACCGATATGACATTACGGTCTTGTGTGGCGGAGCGAGCGGGGCGGCGTGGCACGCTCGCTCCGCCTTCACTCCCCCGTTACCTGCGCGTCCAGCGGCGTCTCGTGTAGCGGAGCGAGCGGGGCGGCGCGGCGCGCTCGCTCCGCCTGCAGTTCCTCCCGCCAGTACTCCTCGCTGGCCGCCACGTCTGCCTGCGCCGCCGACAGCTGCGCCTCCAACTCACTGACATTATAGCACACTACTTTATATCACTACTAGTGGCCCGCCCTCGCTTCGCTTCGGTACATATCAGTACATAGCTACAACTTCATGTGGGAATTTCGGGAAATCCGTTCTTAGAGCTTCCTTGTAGCCCTAATCCGATTTCAGCTTCGTATAACTAGCGGTTTACGTAAAAATTTGAAATTCCCGTAACTCCCCTTCCCATGGGAATTTCGGGAAGTCCCTTCTTAGTGCTTCCTCGCAGTCCCTAATGAACATACAGGTCCAATTTCAAATTCATATGTATCGCAGTTGTCGTAAAAAAAAATAATTCCCGTTTGTCCCCTTCCCGTGGGAATTTCGGGAAATCCGTTTTTAGTCCTTCCTCG
Organism: Carposina sasakii; assembly: GCA_014607495.2. Classification (NCBI taxonomy): domain Eukaryota; kingdom Metazoa; phylum Arthropoda; class Insecta; order Lepidoptera; family Carposinidae; genus Carposina; species Carposina sasakii. Next base: position 14,347,066 of record CP053159.1, on the reverse strand, counting down.
TTGTCCCCAATGAACGATTGTAGCTTCATATGTATAGCGGTTCTCGTAAAAATTATGAATTCCCGTATGTCCCCTTCCCGTGGGAATTTCAGGAAAATCCGTTTTTAGTCCTTCCTCGTTGTCCCCAATGAACATATATGCCCGATTTCAGCTTCATATGTATAGCGGTTTTCGTAAAAAATATTAAATTCCCGTTGGTCGCCTTCCCGTGGGAATATCGGGAAATTCTTATAACCTATGACACTCAGCAATAATGTGACTTTCTATTGGTGACAGAATTTTAGAAATCGGTTCAATAGATCCCGAGATTACCCCTTACAATTTAACAAATATACAAACACACAAACTTTACCTCTTTATAATATTAGCATAGATTAGTATAGATGAAGATAAACAGGCTAAAGGCGCTTAGGCAATTGCCATCGATTCGGCATAAAGGTGCACTGGCTGCTTTCAGACGCAACCCAAATAAAACAACTTGACATGAATAAATGGTTTTCACAATAGAACATAACCTTCAAAAACAATCTGGGTACGAGTTATTACGGGCACTAGAAAACCCAGTAAGGCTAATGCATGCCTTCCACTGCCAACGGCGCGGACTCCGTTTAACTCGCAATAGCAACCTTGGTATCACCAACCGGCTTCCACCGTCAACGAGAGACCGAAGCTGAGCGAACTGAACGAGTTAAAATGAGTCCGCTCAAAACTTTACTGGCAATTTAAGGAAAATCCCATTTTTCACTAAAATTCCTTCTTAATGGATGCTCAAGACTATTTCCTCATTTCTGCTCAGCTACATCCCACTCATTACCCTTTTGCAGTCAAAGGGAGGCATAAAAGTGTACCAACACCATCGCTCAGCTAGTCAAAGTTTACATTATCTGTAACATATCGTAAGTATGCAGTCAGGACTCACGCGACTAGTTCCCTCAACAACGCCTTCTCCTGGTCGTCTCCCTCGACGCCCTGCCCCTCCCGCGCCGCGCCGCCCCCGCAGTCCGCCAGCGTCTGCAGACAGACTAGGCATCAAGCACAACACTGCTTCTACTTCCCGCCCTGATCCCAATCAATTTGTGGTGGCCAAAATATGTACTCTTCTTCCATTCAACCCTATTATACGTCATCTCGTTACTAACATCTCTTAGATCTACTCCTTCCTCTACAACCATCTATTTCATCCACATTAATGCCCATCAGTTCAATCCACACTCTCGATCTCACTGCATCAGACTGAATACCAAGGAGTCAGACCAAGACACTAGCTCTTTTGAGCATCGTCATATTGCCAGCGTTTTGCAAAGGTACACGAGTACACCCAAAGACCTTGCGTCACAGCTTTGGCAGATTTTATGTGTACACTCAGTATTCGGCAGCTGGTTAGCATTAAGGCCGCGTCCCCATTAGGCGAACAGTGAGTGGCTTACAGTTTGCTTCCAGTTTGCCTCCCTAAACATTTTAAATGGAGTGTCTATACAGCGCGTGATGTACGCTGTTTGCGACGTTTCGCTTGCCGACTCATTCTGTGAGCGATTCGCAGCAAATGATGCGTGCAGTCGGCGGCGCCCCGTTCGCTAATGTACACTTTCCCTCACAAGGATTCGCATGCGCTTTGCGGCTAATACTAATCTAGTTCGCCGCTTAGTTGATATCGAGTTAGCGACCGATACGCCACTCAGAGTCAGTCAGGACGCGATCTAATGCTACACGGAGCTGGCATAACGGGACTGAATGACGCTAGTGTGCTGTGTGGAGTGTCTGAAGTGTCTCATACTCTGACTTACCTCGGCTAAAGGCTGCGGAGTCGGCGACTCTGGTTTCTGAAAAACACAGTGAATACTTTTTTAATCTGCTTTTATTTACCCAGGATTAAAGTTTGTAATAAAACCTCCACTAAAAATAATGATATAAGTTATACCTCCGGTCTCTGAGCCGCTTCCAGCGCCGCTTGCAGTTCGTCGCAGCGATCCCGCAGCGCGTCCCGCTCCGCGCGGAGCGCGCGCGCCGCCCGCGCCTGCGCCTCGAGCGCCGCGGGGGCCGCGTCCGCCGCGCCGCCGGCCGCCGCGCGCGCCTCCTCCGCTACCCGCGCCGCTCCCGCCTCTGCCCTCGCCGCGCGCTCCTCCGCGCGTTCCACCGCCGCCTCCAGCTCAGCGCAGCGCGCGCGCAGTCCGGCCGCCTCCTCGCGCAGCCGCGTCTCCGCGTCAGCGCGCCGCACGGCCTCGGCCACCAAACTCGCCTCCCGCTCGGCCGCGCGCTCGCGCTCCGCCGCCAGCCCGGCCGCAGCCGCGCGCGCCCCCTCCGTCAGCCGCGCGTCCGCGCGCCGCACCGTTTCGCGCAGCTCGGCCTCGAGGCGCGCCTGGCTCTCGTCCACCTCCTGCGCGATCAGCTGCGCACGCCGGTCGGCCTCGGCCAGGTCGGCGCGAAGCTTCGTGCGCTCAGCGCGTGCCGCCGCCGCCCGGGCGCGAGAGCGCCGCAGTCGCATACGAGCGAGCGCCGCCGCCGCCAGCGCCGCGCCGGGTGCCGGCGCAGCTCCGCGCAGCTCCACATCGAGCGCGCGCTGCGCGTCCCGCGGCCGCAGCGCGGCGGGCGGAGCGGGCAGACCGAGCTCGGCCAGCAGGCGGCGCGGGCGCGGCACGCCGGCGCGGCCCCACAGCTCGGCCACGCGGTCGCTGGGCTCGGCGTCGCTGGCGTCGCCGTCGTCGGAGCCGGACGAGCCGAGGTCTCGCTGCGCGGCGATGGAGCCGCTCAGCAGCGCGTTCAAGCGGTCAAAGAACTCCCCGACGGTGGTGTCGGGCGTGCCACAGCCCTGGAACACGCGCTCCACGGTGCGTGCGTCGATGCCGTCCATGCGCAGCGCGCGGCACAGCGCGAGCGCGCGCGTGCGGTCGAGGCGCGCGTCGTGCTCGGGCGGGGCGGCGCCGTCAGGCTCCTCGCGGGCTCGGCGGTCGCGGCACCGGTTGCTAAGGCGCGAGTCGGACTGCGCGCGCGGGCTCGGGCCCTCGTCGCCGGAGCGTTCAGGGCGCGAGCGACGCCCGTACTTCTTGGCGCCGACGACAAAGCGGGGCTCGACCTCGCGGCCCGAGGAGTCGTCGTCGCTGGCTGGCGGCGGCGCGGCGGCCGCGGGCTCGGCGCCCAGCACACTCAGCAAGCCGTTGCGGAACTGCGCGAAGCTGACACGCGCGTCGCCGCTGTCGAACAGGGCATCGCTCAGCGCCGCGCCGCGGTCCTCGAGCTGTAAGGATTCGCACAGGTCCAGAACTGCAGATTTGTCCAACGACTCCTCGTTATCTACGTCGAAGGTTTTGAACACCGAATAGAGTTGTTTCTCATAGTGACTCATAGGTTCGTCTGCCATTGTTTGATTGTGGTAGATTCACTGACTTCTTTACACATTTCCTATACGGTTTTTTTGATAGTTTGCTATACTAAAACATGATTTTTAATAAATATTTCAATAAAAAATACATGACGACTACTGACTGACGAGCTGCTATCGACACTTTGACAGTGACGTGCATAAAGGTTGACATATAAGTTATCGTTCAAAAAAGTTCAAAGTTTTGTTCCATTGTACGCAACATACAAAATGCTTCTTTCAACTGTGCAATAATCGAACACCAGATTGCAATATTAGTAAGGTTAAAATACCTTAAAATACTATTCTTATCTGTCTATTGCTTGTTATTTATTTTATTGCGTTTCAGTTTAGGTAATTTTAAAATCAATATTACAAAAAATAATATGTACCTATTTAGGTTAGTTGGAATATTTATGTGGTTATGGCCAGGTTATGGCACTATGGGTAACTTTTTTTTTATTATGTAATGCGCTATGTCATGCCATTGTTTGTTTTGTTTACAACTTTTATTTGGTGTTGTGTGGGTGCTTAATTTATTGTTCATTAATTTTCGTGTCGATCGTGCTCGCTCAAGATTTCAAGTCAATAATGTACATTATTAGTGTTATGGAATACTAAAGATTAATTGCATTTTTTTCTTGTGAAACTTCGAAATCCAATATGAAACTGAACCAAACATTAATCGAAAATGAATTGAGCAAAACTGCAGTTTATTCGCATGAAAACACAAAAGAATCTGTTCCACATCGTAAAAACTACTTGAAATGGTTGTGTTTGTTAATGTTTTTATTACCAATCTGGTATTTGTGGACGACAATGGGACTCACAGATGTATACAACGTTACTCTTGGCCCGGATAAGGTATTCGCTTGTTATTACAATACACCTACGCCTAATGTGTCACGACAACTACAACCTTCGCAAATAAATCCACACCTGTGCACCCACATCAATGTTGCCTTCGCCAGTGTCGTACACAAACAAATACATTTGGACGACAACATGCACAGGACCTTACGAGCTGTAGTTCAACTAAAAACTGTTAACCCTAAACTTAAAGTTCTACTGTCAGTCGGAGGATCGAGTGACGAAAGTGGTTTCCCTGAAATGGTGGCAGACCATGCTTCTAGAAAAGAATTTTTAAAATCTCTAAAATATATTTTGAGAAAATATTCACTGGATGGAGTAGACCTGGACTGGGAATTTCCTGGTAGAGGTGGACATAGAGAACGTCAACATTTCTCCCAACTTTTGCATGAAATAAGATCTGAATACAATAGAGAGAAAAGAGATTATTTGCTTACAGTAGCTGTGCCTGCACCAGAGAGTATTGTTAACACAGCTTATGATATAGGTCAACTTAATCTTTATACAGATTTTGTTAATATTATGACCTATGACTTTCACTTTTATTCAAGATACACTCCATTCACGGGTTTTAATGCTCCTCTATATGCCAGGAGTTCTGAGTCATCATTCCTGGCCACTCTCAATGTGAACTACACAGTGCATATGTACTTAGACAAGGGCCTCAGCCCTGACAAAGCTGTAGTTGGAATACCAACCTATGGTCATACATTTACTTTGGTCAACCCAAACAACAATGGAGTGAGCAGCCCTGCATCAGGGTACGGGTCGCTGGGAGGAGGCGGTTTTGTTGATTATATGGACGTTTGTAGATTTATAAAGAAATATGAACACAGTGTTATTTATAAGAATGATAACATATCCAAGGTGCCATATATGTGTAAAGGTCGTGAGTGGGTTTCTTTTGACACTCCAAGTAGTGTTACAGATAAAGCAGTATTTATAAAGGATCTCAATCTTAGAGGAGCGATGGTGTATTCTCTGAATGCAGATGACTACACAGGAGAATGTCAACTATTTGGTGATACAAACAAGTTTCCTCTCTCAAATAATATAAAAAATGTTTTAGTTACCAAGCAGTAAATGAAATGTAAAGTTATCTAGAGCTATGTTTAGTTTAGGGGGGTGAAATGAAATTACTTCTGCATTTTTATAAGCATTAACTTAAGGCATTCCAAGGACAGGTTGTTTACCTTATTTTTTTTGGCGACGTATGTGATTTTGTACATCGTGCAGGATTTCATTATTGGTCATGTGTGCGGATGGAGCGCGGCGAGCGTAATGCGCGTGTGACCGGCGCACGCGCGCAGCGGGCTCGGGCCGGCGACTGCCGCGCTGCTCACCCGCTCAGAACCATACGCGTTCTCATTAATTTCGCTTTATTAACGTAGCCTAAGGAAAAAATGTAACAATCTTACTGTACATACTGTAATTTACAGCAAAGATTTCCGCTTGACCGGTTGAGCTTCGGTCGCGTGCCGTTGTAGTGCTACTTACACAGCGTTAGCGCATTATTTACTGAATAGTGAATAATAAATGTTATGACCAAACAAACGAATTATTCAGGTACTACTCCCGGAATTGCGCCTGATATCATTTAGGTCTGTAAAAATTTACATTGTTCACTGATGTGATATTTACAGTTAAAGAATGTGATGTGACTTATGATGATAGACTGGCTCCTATGAGTCTGGTTGCAAATTAAAGTATGTTAGGTAATAAGGTAGCATCAGCAATCCAATCAGTCAGCTGGTTGATCTCAGAATGGTTGAAGGAGAACCATGATTAGTGCCTTCTCTAATCTTATTTCTAACATTCATCCATCCTTAGCAATGTCACTTGTATCTCTTTCCTCCAACCTTTCTACCTAATGTTAGAGGTGATATCCCATCCCAGCTGCAGCTAGATATAGGTAGCTATGCAAAATGACAGATTACTGTTGAGAAAACTCAACTTCTATGCCTTTAGGAGCAATCCTCGTCCCTTAACCTATGCGCAAGATATGAAGTTCAGTACAAAAAGCACGACCATAGTAGGTACTTACATACCTACATGCTGGAGACCACACTTGTATCAGTGATTTCTCTCTATGACCATAAAAAATTTGCATTTACCGACATTTACTTTTTTTTAAACGACGAAATATCTATCTAATCATCATCCATAGTTGCCTTGATCTGATCCGTAGATTTCCATATTATGTACCAAAGACGATGTTAATAGAAAATGTACAATTTAATAAATAGCAATTAAAGTTTTGTATTTAAAGTAGATATTATATTATTTATTTATCCAAGATATTTCGGAAATCATATTGTTAGTACCTAAGGAATAAGAATGTAATTTAATGCCTAGGGATTATGGTGCCTAAGATATGGAAGCATGCTCCTAGTTATGCAACATTTAATTTGTACGTAATTAAATAAAATCTAATTTTAAATAAGCTGTGTTTTGTTCTTTATTAAAGTACTATCTAAGACTGCAAGTTTACGAAAAATATAACAGGCTGCTGTTTGTAGTTAAGGGCGGGATAATAAAATAAATTGCAATTTAAAAAAATAATTAGGAAGCTCTTTATTATCATGGCACTACCTTACATTACTTATCTAAGAATTAGTTAAAAGTGTAAGTAGCTATTCATTATGTGCTACATAAACATTTACCTCCTAACTAGTCTGCCAACAGACATACCAAGGCAATTCCAGTCATTTGAGCTATCCAAGCATATCATTAGCAAGATAGCTTCAACAAACCACAGATTTAATAATACTATACACAGACTATGTGCTTACTATTTGATCAATATCTAGACACAAACATATTGTCAGATATTAAAAATACGGTGAAAGGAAAAACGCCTTTTTCATTAAGATCAAGACTTAACCTTGGATCGCATGCTCATGGATCACTTAACAGAGTCAGTTACTGACCAGTGGGTCTTAACTTTAGAGAATGTAACAATATTACGAGCGACAGCGAAGTTCGCATAGTTATCGAACCATTTGCGCAACGTCTAATCGCTGACTTGATCACATCAAGGAACGCCAAGTAAAGGCTGGTCATTAAAAAAAAAGAAACGTTAACTTAGCGATCTTCGCCGTCGCGTCGCTTATAAAATGATTACATTGTCTATGGCTCCGTACGTAGCTATCGCGAGCATCTTGCCCGTTTGCAGAGGCCCTAAACACTCCAAACTAAGAAAGCAATTTATATAATAAACTTAATGTAACAAGGTAGTTCTCAATTTTTCCCAAACACTAGCACATAGTTTGGATTTGAGTATTTAACATTCAGTCAAAGAAATAAAATCAAAGTTAAGGCCGACCCTTTGATGGCCTACCTAGCATACACCAGGAATGTTTAAATAATGGACAATCAATTATAATTTTAGATAAAAAAAATACCAAATTTTCATTTTACATGCATTTCATTCTCCGATTTACCAAGTCTATCTCTTTTTTAACAGAGATTCACATTCTGTATCGCCGACATACAATCATATTTTCTTCCTTTAACTATTAACTTATTTTAAACCGACTTTCTATTACAAAAAGCACCCAGTTAGGCTCCTAACTTAAATACATAGGCATACAATGCACCAAAACAAAATAGGGGTTCTAAAATGGCAACAAAAGTGATATTGCCAACCTCTCTAATATCTTCTTGGCGTGCGTTATTAGATACGGCCTTTTTTGGAGCAGGTAAGAAGATACATAAAAGTTACATTAACTTGTTTGTTACCACTTCCCTCCTACTTTTACAGACAGATTAGATCTAGCTTAGTTTACAGCATACATAGTAAGGGTCGGTTCATATCTGACGGAAGATGCGTCGAGCGTATCTCCAGGTACAGGCAAACGCACTAACGCATCATCCGTTGAGTGTGAAAGGTTGAATGTTTTGTCATATATTTCCATGTTCTGACGTTACGCGACCGACAAATATGCGACGGATTTTCCGTCAGATATGAACCGACCCCAATATTTTAAATCTATGTGTTATTGTGCCTGTATTTTACTAGCCTATCTATTTTACAATTCTGATGGCTACACCTACAAATACTTCATTAAACTGTGAATTAGTGATTGGTAAAACGAGATATTCTATTTCACATAATTTAGGCCTGTACCAACAAACTGACCGCGTAACTCATGTTTTAAGTTAATCTAAGTTTCATAGCTGGTTTTGATTTATGAACTTTTTGTATAGCTAAACTAAACTAACGCGCTAACTTTTATCAGTTGAGTAACGCGGTAAGGCGTCCTGCGAAATAAAGGTATCTCTCGCCAGGGTGTAGTTGTGTACCTAAGTAGGTACTGTTAAAACTGATACTAAACTTATGTTGAAACCTAAACTAATAGTACCCCTACTAACAAAAGTATCGGTCTGTACCACTACTAGCCCTGTTATCGTTAACATGAGCGACTTTGCCCATGGTCATTAGGTTCGCTAGTAGTAGAGTAGACTTTACATTAATTCTACTTGTAGTAAAATGAAGCACCTTAAATATACCTATCTAACTATGCATATAATTCTAATCACCCGATTAATCGTCCTTTTAATGATTTACCTTTGTTCCATAAAATTTTAAAGTCTTCATATTAGGCAATACCTATAGATTAGTGATGAATGTGTATAAACTATTATGACATGCAAGTACAGTATAATCTACAAAAACATTTATCATTTACCATAATTTGTGATACATCATATAACTATTGTAGATGCCTAATATAACAACTAGTAGAATGGTATTTCAATGTAGGTTTATGTCTATTAACAAACCTGATATTCGGGTAATATTAAATTAAGTTATAAACAATAATTTGTTCATAATGCCAGTAATATCACATTAAGGCCAATTTCAGGATATGGCTATGAACTTGTCATACTACTACAATAGAAAGGACATTTGCCCCGAACATGAACACAATATTTAGCTGATGTCCTCTTAAGTATGAAAAATGTAATAAGAGACACATATTTGTGCAACACCTAACTTTCTAAGAAAAATATATAAACATAATAAAAAACAATTTCAATTCATTTTTCAATGAATAAAAAATATACATATATTAAATTTAGATTAAATCAAGAGTATTACATTTAAATGCAGTAATATTTTCAATAATGACTTAGATTAAATAAAATTATTTAAAAAAATGTGCAGCACTTTAATTCTCGTAATTGTAGCCAACAGGGACTCTCATCTATGCATTAATGCAATCTCATATTGCATGATTAGTTATAATTTCAATTAAAATATGTAATCCTACTTTTCCATAATTCATATTGCATTAATTTGTTATTTAGGAAGCATACATAACTATTAAATTAATATTGTCCAAGGAATATCATGCATTCTGATTCTTTTAAAAACTTTTTACAAAAGTATTAATATCTAATTAATTATATTACTGTTTTAAACAATATAAATATTTATAGGGAATGTCACGGTAATGGCATGCCACAGCACATGGCACTTAATATCCAAACATTATTCCTAATGTCATGATCCTTATTTTGTTAAAAGACCAAATTCTTAATTAACTCAACTTATTAGACTTTACACCAAATGTAAATTCATCAATATCACAAACTATAGGTATTTCATACTCTATAACTCTATCTCATATGCACATGTAACAGTTGAGTAGGTCTCTAATAATAGGATATGGCAACTTAACAACAACTTATTGTCTAGTGGAATAGCAAACAGTCTAGTTAATGTGTGGCCTTAGGCAGTGTTACATGGTGTTGTCAATCCATGAGGCCTCAAGTACCAAATCTTCAGTAATCAATGTCTAACTAAAGTTTATATTAAAAAGTAGGCCACATACAAATAGCTCACAATATAATGAACAAATTGAGCAATTTTAAATTTTTGTCATGGCAGAAATCCATATTAAAATCACAATACACAACATCTGTAGCGCTACATGCAGAAGACTTAGCACTAAAGAAAAATTAAGTAGATAAAATTTGAAAATAAGTCAATAATCTAGATAGCAGGACGGTTTAGACATTTTCTTTCTCTACATGATCTGATAATAGTATGCATAAAGCGGAATCAATATAGTTTGATATGTATTCAATTATTTCCAAATTCAAGATGTGTACAGTGGGAGCAGAGCAGAGCTGCGGACGGGACCGTGCAGTGTCGGCTACGTCTGCAGCCAGTGGAACATGAGGCTGTGCACGGTGGGGTAGTCCAGCTCGGCATGCGGCGCGCGCAGGAAGTCCGTGAGGCTCAGCGCGCGCGCCGCGTCGGCGTCGTCCGGGTCGGCGCGCGAGCTCGCGCGCTCGCGGCCGCGGCCCGGCGCCGGCTCGTAGCTCAGGTCGCACAGCGTGGGCGGCTCGTCGGGGTCCGAGGGCTCGTCATCGGGCGGCGCGCGCGCCTTGCCTCGGGGCTCGTCCCCGGCCTCGCGCCCGCCCTCGTGGTTGCGCCGCGCGTTCTTCAGCGCGCGGTAGCGTCGCGATCGCTCGCGTTGCAGACGACGCTTTCTGTCTTCCGCCCGCTCCAACTCCTCGGGAGTCTTTTTGGAGGAGTTCTTGCCAAAAAAGTACCTCATGAACGACTCGTCACAGTTTCTTTTCGACAGGTAGCTCGCCATTAGTTTGTAGTAGTACTGATTGTCCATATTTTACTCAACGTAAAGGCTTTTTGAAACAAACACTGTTTGTGTGAGGAATTCTGGAAATTGCGAAACAAAAATAATGAGAACGCAAACGTCGCTTCTTGTGACGTGACGTCAGATTTTTTTTTTTTTTAGTTTATCCCGAAGGAAAGGCAAGGGGAACTAAGCCCATACAGCCTAATCATTGTTCAGTAAAATGTATTCTGAATTTATGAATTTTATGATGAATGACAATGATGATGAATGGAAACATCGGGAAAATCCTCAAGAACAAGTGTAAAGTTAGTCAAAATGAAAAATTATTGCAGAAACAACTTACATGCGCCCATGAAGAGATCGTAATCCGGCTAAAGTTTTACTCGGCTTACCTGCGTATAAAACCATGCACACGCACTAGATTCACACCACAAGTAATCAAAATATAACTTATCTACCAGAAAACATCACCTTACGGACACATGCAAGCCATTTACAAATAATTTTTGATTTTCACAAGAAAATTACACCTGCACACTTCCAGCTTTTCCCGCCGAATCTCCGTGACGTCAGAGTCGGTCACTGACATTTCTTTTGACAGCTCAATATTTCCAGCATAGACGAACTATTTACCTATCCTAACACCAATTTTTATTGATTTCTGCCTAATGTTTGTTTCGTTTTCATACAATGGTTTCCGTGTTCAATTTCGGAAATAATTAACCAATTTTTATGTAGGTACTTAGTTAGGTACGCAGATTATATGGTCTATCTATCTGCGCTAGAAGGAGGGTTATGTTTTTCTAATGTATGTACTTACCCAATATGTAGGTATATTTCTAAGAAACACTTTTAGAGCCTAAACCAAAGAATATACTTACTCTTGGCCTAAACGGCTTGTCTTATTTAAGCTTGAAAGGTGGTTAGTTTTATCTTAGTCGTGAAAGTGACACTGTGTGTGTGTGTGTGTGTGTTATAGGTACCTAAATAAGCACATTTGTCGCAGTCGGGTATTTTCTTTTTCAATATATTTCGTGATTGCTAAATTACATAGTATAATATTACCTAATTAATAGATTTGTTTGTTTGACATTGACTAATGCGAACGATCGCACAAGTTACAAAACAAGAGGGCCGGCATGGATCAAAACTAAGCGTTTGCATAAGAGGGCTGCGGGAGCCTAGAGCAACGTCTGTGTGTGATTGGCTGGCACCAAGCGTTTATTCTACAGGTAGCAAAATATTTAATTTTTCAATGTCTGCCGTTATGACGACCATACTTACTACTGTTTATTATAGAATAAAGTTGACGTACCAGTCATTACGATTTGAGGTATAAATATTATTATTTATATATTATTCTATCTAAAGTTAAATATGCCAGACATTGCAAAAAGCAAAAAACAAGCCAGTACAAATGTGATTTTAGGAATAACGACATTCACCACACATCTTAAATATGTACAAATACGATAGGTGTGGAAACACTTTTTTTTGTTATCGTGAAAGGAATTGATATGATTATACAGCCCAGCATGCGCATTTATATCCACTTCTTATATTTTGTCAACTTGTTATGACAATGAATGCCAGTAATAAATCGTACGTGAACCTGGAAATTACGACCCGTGATCTTTATGTACATGGGTGAATTTCCCAGGTACGTTTTTAGCGCGGCGTGGATGAAAATCGTAGTGGAAAGTGCAAAATGCACATTTATTAATTTTTTTTCATTAAGTTCAGACAGTGATCTAGACTAACGTTTAAAACTTAAGACCAAAATCTATTTGTTTACGCATTAAAAAAATTATCAAAGGCTCTAAATCTAATTGCGGTGCTATGTCCCCACTTCATTTGCAAAAATAAATTTGGCTATTTAAATTTTCGGGTGAATTAACTTAACAGAATACATACATATTTTAAAAATACATTAAACAACACTATTATTTACACCATGAGCAGTAATTTAACTATACCCGGTAGTACCTGTAACAGCTTTTTAAAAATGTCCCGCGGAAAAAGTCAATAACGCTGGCGCATTTTGAACATTACACTATTTCATCATAATGAATGAGATAGATGCTAAGCTATCTTTCCCCGCACTGCTCTGTTAAGCCATCGTATACCAAGTACAAGGATGTTTGATACACTGAACAGTTTTCCCGCCAAAAACGTAAGTACGAGGGCTGTTTGATAAGTCCTTTTAAAAAGTTATTTTTTTTTATTTTTTTTAAACAATTTACATTTATTTCTCAACATAGTCTCCTTTGAGGGCCAAACACTTGTTCCAGCGAGTTTCCAATTTTTTTATCCCCCCCAAAAAATACGTTTTGTCGAGGTCTTCAAAATAGGCGTTTACAACAGCGATGCAGTCCTCATTTGTCAAAAATTTTTGCCCTCCAAGCCATCTTTTCAGATTTGGGAATAGGTAATAATCGCAAGTTTCGTCCACAGTGACAAATCGACTCAAAAAATTCCGAGGATTACGCTTCATCATATCCAAACACAGTTTTGAAATTCGCTTTCTTTCGTGTTTTTGTTCGATTGTCAACAAACGTGGCACCCATCGTGCAGACAGCTTTGTCATACCCAAATCTTCATGCAGGATTTTATGTACTCGCTCAGTGGAGATGCCTGTGTTCTCAGCTATTTCACGCACCTTCACTCGGCGGTCGTCGAGTACAATATTATGGACTTCTTCAACAACATCCTCAGTAGTGACTTCGATTGGGCGACCAGAGCGTGGAGCATCAGATGTGCTTGACCGACCACGTTTAAAATCATTTATCCAGTTATAAACAGTCTGCAACGTTGGTGCGTTAGTGCCATGAACAGAATCAAGTTCAGTTTTTATTGTGGCAGCACTGCAACCCTTCATAAAAAAATGTTTTATAACGGCACGAAATTCAGTTTTTTCCATAGTTGTTGAATATTTACGAGTGATCACAGTTAAACAATGGTTATACTGACAAAAACTTGGTTTTTTTTGCTGAATTTTTGACAGTCTTCATTTGAAAGATTGTGCCTGCCAGTGTTAACGCCATTTACCAGAAAAATGGTTTTACAAATAGTTTTTAAAAGGACTTATCAAACAGCCCTCGTATAACCTGCGGTGGCGCAGGAATACAAATTTATCATATAACGGTGTCATGTGTATTTAAAAAACTAAAAGGCTGTTTAAAAAGAAATTTTACAGATGATTAAAGATTAGATGTATCGACGTAATTGCAAATGAATTATTACAATTAAAATAATAGTGTCCGTTATAATTTGAAATTTGTTACTTAATTCTAAGTACGGTGTCGCAACTCCAGTGGCTCCGGTGGCAAAAAAGAGGGCCACCGCAATATAATAATGTCACCGTAATTGGTATTTTGTCTTTTTATATACAGGATGACTGGAAAACGGGTATTATTTCTATTGAGATGTAAAAGTACTGCCCATTTTCTACCTTCATGGGTAGGAAGACCCATTAAAAAAATTACGGCTTCAGGGTTATGCCCCATTTTGTAATGTTTTTAAAATCACCTTATTATTAAATGGAAATGCATAAAAAACTAAAATACGTGTATATTTCAGTAATTCAACTAGATAAATAAATAATCATTGGAGACAAAACAACAGACATCAACTTGGCATTGTCAAAGTACAATTACCAAAAGGTTTATAATTTTTTTTCCTGATTCTTTCCTATTCATTCAAAATAATGATTTCACGTAATTCGCACACTTAATTAAACTAAATTCAAAAGGTATAATTATGAAAAAGCTTACCAACAGCTGACTAATAAGAATTTTAAAAGTGCTATCCTATGGCGCGACAACCTTTTTTAACAAGTAACCTAAGTTTGTAGTCAAATTTAAAAAATACAAAGGTGATGAACTGACATTATAATATATATATTATAGCATAGGAATCTTACTGCTATCCAAAGGCCTTTTCATGATGCAGTTCAACTCGAATCGAGGTCATACCGCCACCTCCATCTCGTCTTACTCCTACCCCAGGCAGCCGCTCTGTAGCATCCAGCCAGTTGCACTGTTCGTCTATCTTTCGGTGTCTAAACGACTAACATGGCCGGCACTTTTACTGTCCAGTTCCTTTTTGGTAGGCGATTAGCATACCTAATGGTGTTCCTGATGCAGTCTGAGCACTGTAGGTCAATCAATAGACAGCATAAGCACACATATCGACAAGTAGACGTTATAAGATCATAGGAAGGGAACCGTTCCTAAATGAACTAAGTTCTTCCAGGCACTTGAGATTCATCTCACAATATTAATAGCTGACCAATAAGAATGTAATATTTTCTGAGTCCTGACTGTTCTCAGAAAAAATATCTATATATTGAATGTTCTACTGGCCTAGTAGGTGTACTCATGCACATAATTATTATCTACTATTTCCCACGTTTTGTGATATTGATTATGACTTGGCCTTCGGTTCAAACTCAAGGAAACCACCCAAAATTGCTACTATAAACCCGAGTAACTTTGCGATAAACCCGAGTAGCTTGAACAAGTACGCCTGATGATAACAGAAGAGTTCTATATTCTACTTGCCTCAATATAACACTGCTATAGGCTGTAGCGCCACGGAATGTATTTTTTGAAACCTATATTGGTCAGCTGCTAGTAAGCTTTCTCATAATAAATTACACCTTTTTGAGTAGCTTATTAAATAAGGAATTTAGTTTGATAAAGGGTACGCATGACGCAGTATATTATTTTGAAAGAGTAGGGGCTTAATTGGCAAAAACATTTAACAAATTTTGTTTGACCATTCCATGTTGATAGATTTTTGGGAGGTCAAAGTATAAAATGTGATTTATTTCTTATATGCCATTCTACTCATCTAAAAGGAGATTTGCAAAAAAATAATAAAATGTCATATCTCCGACACTGTGAATTTCCGGATGGGGTGTTCCTTATATATAAAGGTACGAGTAGCTAACGAGGTGCACTTTCAAATGTGAAAAGAAATGATCCTTATTTCTGGTTTTCGAAGATTTTTTACGTACATATAAATAAATACGGCTAGGTTCCTGAAATGGTGTAGTCAGAACTGCGAGATCTTATAGGAGATACCATGGCCACTACGTTTTATGCTAAGAAAAAAGTCACTAGGAAGCATTTTAAAGTAAGTAATAAAATATTTCCCTAACTGTTATGTAACGTGTTCCTTAAATTTGTTATCATAGTTTCTAAGCTATAATCATGATGATAAACATTATTACCAACTAATAAACGAAAAATCTAAAGTTTTCATATTCTTATAAAATAAATAAATAGGTAATTCGTATGATGTTCTCCTGTATTTATAATTCCGCTGGTTGTAATAAATTTCAGTGGAGAGATTAACAATTTCGGTGGTTTGATAATAATATCGGTGGCGATTGAAATTTTTAAATGCAGATATCTCAAGAAATAATACGTTTTTAAAAATGTGTACCATATGACTGAATATTATATATTTTTAGCTATTACTTCGAATACAAAAAAGTTATAGAAAGTGGATATAAAATTTCGCCAGCGTAATTAGTAAAAAATCGAGGTTGTTGAAATTCACCCACATACATTCCCATTAAATGGTGCAGTGGATATGATACGAGACTACATTCAGATAACAGTCTATAAATCTACCACCCATCATAAAGTATCTCGTACCTATACAATTATTTATTCTGTAGGTACCAACAATGCACATGGTGGAGCTGCGGCTGCAGTATCAAATGTACTCTGTGATGGTCAACCGTCTATCCCTACAATCCAATTAAAAAGCTCCTTGTACAGATTTTTGCACATGCACACCGCCATGTTCTAACGATGCAGAGTTAAAAGTAAAATCAACCTAATGCGAGCAAAAGGGGACACGTCATAACACAATAAAAAACACATTTCAATAAAAACTTTAATCAAAAAACAACGATATCCGTGCGCTTCACAGCCGACAAGCCATCGTCCCACGTCAGCATGGCGTTGAAGGAGAGATAGAGCGCCACGGCCGAGAGGAAGTGCCACAGGTCGTGCGAGTCGTAGAACTGCAGCACGAGGCAGCTGTGGTTGTACTCGCGGGAACTGGCCGGCGGCTCCGACCACATGGAGCTGCCCCATGTGAAGAAGTAGAGCGCGGGCGCCCAGGCGAGGGCTGCGCCTGGGGAATGTTTTATTAAAACACAACAGCATAATTATTTGCAAAAAGCAAAAAATAAAATTGAATCTGTATACAGCTATAAGACCACTGTACATACCATGGAGAAGAAATAAAAGAGGAGTAGTGGCTAAGTACATTTTCATACACAAAAATAGTGTGCCGCGGAGCGGGGGTGAACTATGGGACGAGGGGAGCATTAAACACTGTAGCCCTGTCCATTTACATAGAAACCATCTTGTAGTGACTAGTCAAACTACTTGCTCATTATCAATATGGTTCTAGATTGTTTTACTAGTGCAATTACTAATCACTAGATGGCAATATACGGCTTTGTTCCCAAAATTGGGTAGCCAGAACTGAAGGTTCACTAAGTTGATCTTTACTATTACATACTAGAACTATAAAATTATGAATACTAGTTCTACATACTTTACTTTATATTTAGCATAGAGCAGGTTCAGATGTTAATAATCAGTGATAAGTTGCCAGTTCAACGGCTAAGGGAACGCCGCTGAGTTTTTAGTCGACTCTTCTGACATGCACGGAAGGAGATGCAGCTGATGTACTCTAGTGAAGCCTCGTGTACCTGCGAGGAAGGCCCAGGCGTACCAGCGCAGGCGCTCTCCACTAAGCAGCTTCATGGCGAGGTACGCGCACATGTACAGCAGTGTGTTACCGAGCAGAACCTGCAGCAGGTGCGACGCGAAGTCCGCCGGCTGCTGCACGAGCCTGCGGGGAGGGGGCGGGGGCGGGGCGTGAGGGGCGCGGGGGCGTTACATGTACAGCAGCGTAATCAGAACTGCAGGGTCACGAAGGAGATAGAAGGAGAGAGCCATATTTAGCACGCCTTTGGGAGGTTTATCAGAACTGTAGCGTCAAGAAGGATATAGAAGGAGAGTGCCACTTTTAGCAAGCCTTTGGGAGGTTTATCAGAACTGTAGCGTCAAGAAGGATATAGAAGGAGAGTGCCACTTTTAGCAAGCCTTTGGGAGGTTTATCAGAACTGTAGCGTCAAGAAGGATATAGGAGAGAGCTACATTTAGCACACTTATGGGTCCCCTCATAATCTAATATAATGCGTGAGGATTATCAGACTACAGTTCTGATAACTCCCACACATAACGTGTGCGGCACTAGATTACTTAGGTCTAGCTAGATTCTTACATAAATAGCTAGATGAGATAGTTGGTAGATTTAACAGGCTCATGTTTCCCACGCTACACCTAAGACCTCATTTTAAAACAGTTGTCTATCGCAGCCACTACATTCCCCCAGCAGCAGACAGACCCACAGAGCTTCCCTGAGAGCGAACTTAATCAAGTTAGCCAGAAGTATGGTAGATTCAACACACGCCTGTCTGTATCCCAAGTCTAAAGTTTTCTATCACCGCAATATTCCCTAGCAGCAGACAGACCCTTAGACGGCCATAGGTCCTGGGTTTGAATCCCGGTAGATGCAAACATTGATATTATGAATATCAATGTTTGTTTCCGGGTCATGGATGTTTCTATACTCATTAATATACTTATTATTAATTGACCCGGTAGCTCAGTGGTAAGAGCACTAGCACGGAATGCAGAGGCCGTGGGTTCGATTCCCACTTGGGTGAAGAATTTTTTCCATTTCTTTATTAATAATTTGATTCTATACTTATGTATATATTTATATACCGTTGCTTAGTTAGCACCCACGACACAGGATCTCAGTGTGGGACTAGGTTAATGTGTTGTGAAGTCCTCCCCTCCACTCACCCGTAGAGCGCGAAGGCCCAGTTGAGCAGGTTGGCCAGCAGCAGCATCACAAGTCGGCCCGTGTACAGCGGACGGCCAGAGAGGGTGGCGCGCGCCGCCGCCGCCAGGGAACGGGATTCTGGTGGAGGGAAGCCATCACATGTTCACTTACATGCAGCAGTAGTCATTACATCATAACAGCCTAGTGCAGTCCACTGCTGGACGTAGGCCTCGCTACAAGGCTACTACTATAATCTTTTCTTTACCCAGTTTGAACTGGCCAGGCGGGTTTGGTGACTGCAGTGTGTCAACACGAAAGGCACTTCTGTCCACCTCTCGAAACCCTGATTATCTTACAACAACTAAGGGCAAGCATGGAGTGGTGCTATCCTACTCTGCCGACACCACACTCAAAATAGTTCCCTATTGGATAGAATTAAGGCGTGCCGATCAAGACCGAGTGGAATGCCGGCACATAACAAAGGAACTTAAGTCAAGCCGTCTTGCTTTTTCGACATTAATAGAAAGAGCTGTCATGTGTGCTAATTAATATAAGTTTTAATATAAGTAAAGTCTGCTTACCTATTTATCCTTAATTAGTGCTACTTACCAAGCCGGAACTGTCCAAGGTAGTAGATCCGTAGCGACAACATCAGCATAGTGAAGACATGCAGCAGAGTGAAGGCGGCCCAGAACCCGGGTCCACCGCCCAGCACGCCCCACACCACTGTGGAAGGGAAAGATTTTGCATTTGCTTTACAGCCGGCTGCCTGCCTGATGCCAGCCCTTATCGGGTATACTATGTTAAAGGTACCACTTTTAAATCAGATTTACAGTCAAACCAGAGCGATTTAAGCCACAATTTTTGTATCAATAGACATGTCTAAACACACCCTAAAAACGTGTGGTTGCACTTTTAAAAAATATTGTGTGATTTTTAACAAAAAATATGTTTTGTCGCTTGCGCTCTTTCAGTTTAAGCCTAGTCCTCGCTCATATTTGCATGGAAATAAACTTCTCTCGGTCGGCCTCCGGCTCTGAATTATTGAGCAATGCGTCGCCTTAACCACTGGGCTATCACTGGGCCAGAAGGGGGACAAGGCTATCTTCACAACCGCAAAGAATAGTCGCGACTATTGTATATGTACATTCTTCGAGCTGTCACAGCTAAAGCATACCGATAGCGATGAGTACCGCGAGTACGCCGAAGGTGGCGTGCGCACGCGCGTTGACGTCGGGATGACGTGCCTGGTAGATCTTCACCATCGCCACCACCGACAGCACGTACATGAACGCCGTGTCTGCAACCGACCGCATGTGTGTTATAGATTACCTCATTTACCTTAAGAAAAAACCAGACTTCGTAAAAATTTTGACTCAGTGTCACTCAGCCGACGAATCCAATGATACCTTTTAAAGTTATCGCAAGCTGTTTAGGCTCTGGAAAGTTAGGCGCTCTCCGGAGCCTAAACAGCTTGCGATAACTTTAAGAAGTATCAAATATACATACATAAATTCAAATTCAAAATACTTTATTTGCACAAAATAAGGTGAAGTTTGTGTTAGTTTGCTTTAGTTAGAGTCTCTTATTTTGCCGACAACGGCATGTAAAAATTTCGTGTTCTTAAAAATAATTTATAAGACGAATTTGTATTATACTTGGCTAAATAACAACAGTAATATAATAATAAACATTATGCAAAATTAATTAAAATGTCAGATTATTTTAAATACCACCACCATTACATTGTTATATCACATTAAGTACATACTTTCTTTATTAAAATTACCAAAACAAATTCAGATATCACGTCACAAACAAATTCCAAAATTACAAAACTATGTTAAATCCATAATTTTATCGTTTAGATACTCACTAATAGTGTAATAATGTTTTATGCACCAGAAAACTTGTGAGCGAATGTCTAAATTATCGTCATGAATTTCTACAATATATACATACACATAATCATTCTTCTAGCGCAGAGGTTCCCAAACTTTTTTTACTCATAGACCCCTTTTAAAAGATAACTGGTTCTGGTAGACCCCTTACAGGCCTACATCACATACAAATTAATTGTGATCGTCCATTTTTTCACATCAACGTAGACCCCCACCGAGTCTCCTGTGGACCCCTGGGGGCCTACCTGGACCACTTTGGGAACCACTGTTCTAGCGCATTCGAGTAAAAATAGAATCCGGCTCGAAGGACCAATATCCCCGAATTTTCACCGAACCTAAATTGCTGGGTCTTGTATGATGATACGTTATACATAGATAACATAGTTGGAATCTCTTCTACAGGTTCTTACTAATATAATAAATACAAAAATAGCTATCTGTCTGTCCGGCTTTTACGACAAAACTGCTGAACTCTTTGAAATCAAATTAGATACGCAGGTATCCTGAGAAAGAATATAGGCTACTTTGTATCCTGTTTCTAATACACGAATAGAAGATACACTCAAAACTTTAAAGGTTCATTGATAGCCTATCTGGAGGATAAATTTGATACCGTCTTACTCTAAATTAGTTCAAGATCAAGGCCATGACAGTACCAACTTTAATCTTTAGATAGGTTTTGTAACCATTGGAAAAATCGGAACTTAAACTAATACTAATGAGTGATTTTGTGTGAGTGCCTCACCGAACTGGAAGTTGAGTCTGTTAGGACAGATGTGGTATGTGGCGGACAGCAACGCCACCACCATCATGCCGGCTCCAAGTGCTGCCAGCAACCCGTAGTGTGCTGGGATGCCGTATTCCTGGGGACCAGGGGTACGGACGTTAGTTCTACTCACTAAGAAATATCTAATGCTGCAATCTGATGATGATAGATGTTTATCTATCATCTGTTCAGATTACGTTTGCCCTTCCCTGAACCCATTCAAATATACACAAAATAAGGGATGTCACCGCTTAATAACATGTCTTTCAATTTGAGATATTAAAATTTTTCACGTGTATACATATGAAAACTGTTACAGCTATTTTCAAAAACAAAAACATCACTTTAATTAAATGGCGCCAACTAGTGAGCGCAAAAAACGGTCCCTATTGAGGTAAAGTTTGCGAGTATGTTTGTTTAAAGTAATCTCTGGAATTACTGGGCCGATTTCGTGTATGCGAAATATTCGATGAAGTGCACTCTAGGCAAAATATTTAAGGTTGTAGTAGTTATCATGATGTTTATGTGTTTTTTACTTATAGATAGGTATATAGAAAAACTTATAGAAGTTTATATTATACCTATGTGAAAGATATAATTATATGTTAAATGATGTGTGATATAAATAAATAATAATAAAATTTAAAAAATTCTTTCACTAATCTAAAGCTAAACTATCCGCAAGTGACATAGGCTACCGATTCTCTCCACAAACCTCATGCCTGGGCCGCAGCCGCCTGCGCGTGCGGCGCCGGCGCAGCTGCAGCAGGAACAGCGCGCCCAGCAGCAGGTAGCCGGCGTTGGAGAACACGTGGTTGAAGTCACTCACGTTGCCCAGCGGGTGCGCGCACAGGAAGTTATAGTAGCAGATGTCCAGCGAACCCGACACGTTTAGTAACTGCAGGGTGGTTGGGGAGGTGAGAAGGCTGACTTTTAGAGGGGTAAAGTCGAAAGTTTGACGGATTGCGAAAAGCAAATAACTAGCCTTTAAAGCATTTCGCCTGCTTTAATTAGGTTAGATTATGTTTAAATAACAACGCACGGAGCGAGCGAAGCGAGCCCACGTTTATACGAGTACGATAGGCAAAATGCTTTGGTATGGCGATGAGATAATAGGATGAGAGATACCTACATTGTACAGTACAGTGAGCATAAAATATGAATGTAGATGGCCATAGAGAAAGGTCAAAGAATCATACTCACGATCTGGAATGCTGACACAAACTGCACGACGGGAAGCGCGTAGAACACGGCGACGATGAGCAACGTATGTAGATAGCGATCCGAGCGAGCGCCGAGCACGCGTGCACCGCGCCGCGACAGCGCCGCCAGCCGGAGCGCCGGCGCCGCGCGCCCCTACACATGGAGAACGCGGGACGTGAGTCACGTGTGCAGGGAGACAGCGCCGCCAGCCGGAGCGCCGGCGCCGCGCGCCCCTACACATGGAGAACGCGGGACGTGAGTCACGTGTGCAGGGAGACAGCGCCGCCAGCCGGAGCGCCGGCGCCGCGCGCCCCTACACATGGAGAACGCGGGACGTGAGTCACGTGTGCAGGGAGACAGCGCCGCCAGCCGGAGCGCCGGCGCCGCGCGCCCCTATACATGGAGAACGCGGGACGTGAGTCACGTGTGCAGGGAGACAGCGCCGCCAGCCGGAGCGCCGGCGCCGCGCGCCCCTATACATGGAGAACGCGGGACGTGAGTCACGTGTGCAGGGAGACAGCGCCGCCAGCCGGAGCGCCGGCGCCGCGCGCCCCTATACATGGAGAACGCGGGACGTGAGTCACGTGTGCAGGGAGACAGCGCCGCCAGCCGGAGCGCCTCGATTCCGGTGAAAACCGGAATAGAACACAATAGAACACGCACAGTTATACACTGACTATAAATATGTAGCAGCCATCTATTGAACACAGACAGAATCAAAATTCAATAGAAATTCAAAAACGCGATGGTGAACCTTCACACAATGATTGGATTATAATTAAGCTAAAAAACAACTAGCGGCTTAATAGAGACGGAAAGTAAGGCAGTGGCATCGGGCCGGAAAACATGACGGGGTTGAGGGCGGGGAAATGTCCCCCGCTCCCCCGGCCAGCTACCGACCAAGTCCGCCTACTGCTAGTCGACGACTAAGGCCCTCAAGCCCGCAGTGTGGACGACTCTCTCTCGAAGACCCGCAGATATGAGACCAGAAACACTTCCCTTATCTTTCACCATCATCCCCACATACACCGTATAACCAAAATAAGATAACTACACTGTGCAAAAAGAATCACTAAGCCGCGTTTAGCATAACAGAAACAAATGTTTAAAGTCTGGGACATGTCAATAGCTTATCGCCTGTGAGTTCATTAGTCGACTCTTACGACATAGACGAAAGTAGATGCAGCTGATGTATTTTGGTGAAGCCACGCATCAACACAGGAAGTCATACATAATCCTAACTAATATTATTGAAATGTAATGTATTAATGCGAATGTAACTCTGTTTGTCAATCTGTCTGTCTGGCTTTCTCGCCAAAATTACTGAACCAATTGAAATGAAATTTGATACACAGGTAGTCTAGAGCCTGAGAAAGGACATAGTTTTTATCCCAGGAGAATATTAATATCCTGGATAATTTCGACATTTTGTTTTTTTTTTTGCAGTCCACGCGATCTGAATAGCGGGCGTCTACTATTTACCGGAGTAAAAAAAAAGCTTGTCATTCATATTTATTTACCTGAGTCTGTTGACCGTTTTGTTCTACTGCCGTGCCATTACCGGCCCCTTCCTGACTAATGGTGACCCCAGGACTCGACTCAGTGACGCCAGGGGTCCGTCCGTCGACAACGGTGACGGTCCGGGCGTCCGGGACACGGGCCGGGTCGCGTCCGTCGGCGTCCGGCACGTTCTCCGTGACGTGTCCGGCGGTGGCCCGGTTTGCCACCTCTGCCTCGTATTCCGAGTCTGTATCGCTCAGGTCTGAACTGTCGTAAGTTGCCGCTGGAATAGTTGATAAAATAAGATCTCGTTATGCTATGTATAGGTATACGACAGTTTGTTGTGACTTTGACTGTAAATATTATAATTATATTGACCGTATTTACACTTCATCAAAAATATAAAACAAACATAAACTCATATCCTACCTACGTCAAAGTAACATAATGGGTGTAAAAAGACAACTTTGTTCTTTCAATACCTCGTATTCTTTGTAACATCACGGTCATTTTTTTCTATCGAAGCACCCCTGGGAAACCACGGGTTTCCAAGATATTGAGGTCCAAAGTTACATGAATATCTGAATATTTTTAATATGAATATATTTAATATAAATCCATTTGGAAACAGTTAACAAACATTTTTTTTTAAAGACACCCTATTAATATTTAAAAATGTTAGTTTTGTAGGTACATTTGTCAATCGAATACATTGCTTGCAATATATATATATTTTTTTTGAATTTTTTTCTTTTCCCAGGTTTTGTTCCATAGAAAAAAAAGATCGTCACGTTACAAAGAATACGAAGTATTAAAATAACAACGTTGTCTTTTTACACCCTGTATAGGCTATAAAAATGACGCGTACAGTCGCGAGCGAGATAATAAAGTAGTTCGGTGTGATGCATGTTTAAATCTGATCTATAATAAAAAAACAGTAACAACCCGATGTTGGTCCTTCGACCCGGATATAAGAACAGATACTAACTGGAGGTCCGTCGCTGTCGCCGCGCCGGCGCATCTGTTTGTGTCTCCTCATTGGTTTCTGCTAAACAACAAACTTATTATAACATATGCGTAAACAACTAACTATATCTGACATAATGGTAGGCAGAGACTACCTATATTTATATGTAGCGACTGGGTTCCGCCGCCACCGATTGTTTATAAAATGACTTAACTTTTAATTTCTAATTTTATGTAAATATTTCTTAAGGCGTCTTCTCACTTTGGAAATTTAAAAAAATCGATTTTTTTTTTTTTAATTTTGAAAGTACATATCTTCAAAAATGTCATCTCGAAATTTCATAAAGATCGGACGAGTCTAACTACATTTTTTGGCGACCGTTAGGTGACTACCTGAGAGTACCCGGCGATCCCTTTCACGCCGCTCGGACGGTCCCTGTATATCTGACTCTATACAATTGAATAGCCGTGTTCTTTTGTTAATGTAGTACCCCTTGCTTAGGTATATTCTGTTTTCGGGTCTATACTCATGTAATAAGACCTTAACACGTGCATCGCTGATTAACCCGAGGTAAGGTTTTTTCATGATTTTTCTGCAACCAAAACTTTAAACGCAGTTATCTCAAAACAAGGTTTTTCGGTGCTTTGTTGATGAAATTTCGGAAACTATCCGGCCGATTGTCATGAAATTTGAATGACATATGCTTCATAGTTATGGCTATAGCGCATATCATCAGATTTTTGAAATTTTGATTTTAAGAATTTTTTTTTTACAAAAAACTGCAAAAAAATCGTGGTTTTTTTTTACTTTTTCGAAAAACGTGCGCCATTTTGTTATTTTCGCGAATATCAAAAATCTGATGATATGCGCTATAGCCACTGACATACTGAATCTAAAACAGTTTTATTTTTTTGTTTCAGACGACCCGTCTCGGAGATACCATCAACAAGCCACGACCATAACATTTTTACACGGGTTTTTCGATGCTACTGATGTATTATAATAATTGTTTAAAAAAATAAAAAAAAAATTTTTTCATGTACTTGAAAGATGTGTTTATTACATAGGATCCGTTTTATCCCATAATTTTAAGCAAAAATCCTCGAAAAAAAATCGCAAAAACAGCCTATTTTTGAGGCGCTTAAAGTGAGAAGATGCCTTAACTAGTCTGGTATTATAGTTTGCTCATCACAAATTTACTTTCATTTAAAATCTTCGCTGGGAAGGCCTGGAGCACCCTTCTCACAATCGCGTTCCAAAAATACTACTTTCACTTCATCAACATATTAAAAACATATCAATTTTAATACACAGGAGAAATGTACACAGCGAGCTTGTCTCTTTAAATACTTAACATTACGAAACTGATGATTCCCCTTTTTACCCCTTCACAAATGGAAGCCACGCACTACGCACGGCCTAAATATTAGATTCCCGGCGTCAGTAGTTGATGACTAGTAAATTTATAGCTATGTAAGTATAAGAGACAGTATGTAGTATGATTATATATGTACATGCATTATATAGGTACATATGGCTTGTCTTAAAAGATTACGAAGGAGATACGAGTAGTGTAATTAACGCAAAAATTCAAAAATTCAAAATTCAAAATCATTTATTCAACATGAAAGCATTAACACTTGTTTGTTGATTGTCTAATTATATGTTACTTTCTATGTTCGCACCCCAAAAATGAAACCGCTACCAAACAAAAAAGGAGGTGAATTTAAACAACCCAAAAATAAATAAATCGCAAAGCTTTTGCTTTGGCAACGGTCACCATCCCAAGGTGCGATTTGTTACGGTCTGTCAGGCATAAGTTAGCGATTCGGGGCTAATAGCCACCAACGTGGAGAATAAGAGTTAAGGTCGCCTAAAGATGAAATCCAGAAGAGCTGCTACACAGTTCTCCTTTATGGCAAAACCAACATTAGGTCTGACACACCGCATGATTCTACTATTACTGTTACACTATCTCAGTGAAATGTCACTGCTTGGAAGAAGAAATAGCAAGAAAACTCCCAGCGACACAGTCAAAACTAAGTAACATATTAACAAAAGAATCTTACATTGGATAAGATATCAGATAGTAACACTTAACTCATTTAGTGTGTATAAATTCAATTATCATAACATAATTAATTTAAATTCATATAAATTACATACCCACTTACACAAAGTAAGTACAGGTCCATGTCAAATTTAAATTGTATAAATAAAAATAAAATGTGTACACAGAGTACAAGTCAATGTCAAATAAGTATCTACTAAACTATAAAATATAAAAAAAAATATATATTTGTGTACAATAGTACAAGTCGACGGTAAAATGTGAATAGAAGAGCTAATGTGTCATTCAGAACTTAAATATATAATACCTATAGCTGGTAATAACATTAGAATGAAGAAGTCACGCATGATACACTATAGCGCTTCTGGTCACATTCACCAACACATATTAACTATACCTACTAAGCTAAATATAAAAGTAAAACATAGATTGCGTAACTTGGGGATGCTAGAACAATTCACTTCCATGGCTCGCTATCATTTAAATATTCTAATACTGTATAATATTCTTTCATGCAAAGTTTTTTCTTCACAATATTTTTAAATTTACAGATAGGTAGCCCTTTGAGAGTATCTGGAAGCTTGTTGTAGAAAAGTATACATTGACCCATGAATGATTTACTGACTTTGCGGAGACGGGACATATGAGCAACAAGTCTGTTCTTACCTCTTGTATTTATTTTGTGCACATCAGACATTTTATTAAATTTATCTAAATTCTTATGAACGTATAATAAATTTTCATAAATATAATTCGAAGCTAAAGTCATTATATTCAATTCTTTAAATTTCTCACGTAATGTGACCCTGGACCCTAAGTTTAGAATTGCACGGACAGCTCTTTTTTGTAAGATAAATATTGACTCCCAATCAGCTGCGCTTCCTCATAATAAAATACCGTATGTCATTATACTATGGAAATAGCTAAAATAAACAATTCTAGCGGTCTCGACATCTGTCAGTAGACGAATTCTCTTAACTGCATAGGCTGCAGAACTAAGTTTCTTACTTAGTTTTTCAATGTGAGGACCCCATTGTAATTTGGCATCCAAAGTTATGCCCAAGAAAACAGTCGAATCCACTTGATCCAGTCTCTCGTCGCCTATGTAAACATCAGATCTAACTTGTTTCACGTTGGGAGTAGAAAATTTTATTAATTTCGTTTTCCTACTATTAAGAACAAGATTATTATTACTAAACCAATATAACACTTTAGAGAGAGCACTGTTCACCACGTCATATACGATGAGCTGCCTCTTTACTTTAAAAAGTAAGGAGGTGTCATCTGCAAACAATACTATTTCATGCTCATTACCTACAAAGTATGGCAAATCATTTATATAAATACGGAAAAGAAACGGACCAAGGATTGAACCTTGTGGGACACCTATTGTGACGCGCGATCCCGGTGATCGTTTTCCGTTCACATCTACCTTCTGAATCCTATCGTTCAAATAGGACATCAGAAGATAGAGGGCCCCACCCCGTATACCATAATGTTCTAATTTTCGAATTAAAATTTCATGGTGGACACAATCAAACGCTTTTGACAAGTCACAGAACACTCCCAGTGCGTCATGTGACTCCTCCCAAGCGTCGACAATGTGTCTTAACAACTCAACTCCCGCGTCGATAGTAGACCGCCCCTTGGTGAAGCCATACTGCTTATTGCTAAAAATGTTGTTATTATCGAAGTGCCTGGACAATTGTTCTAAAATTAGTTTTTCAAAGATTTTACTGATTGTTGGGAGTACTGATATCGGGCGAAAGTTACCTGGATCAGAAGATTCTTCTGACTTGAACAACGGAATAACTTTACTATGTTTCATTAAATCAGGAAAAACTCCTTTGTCTATACAATTATTAAAAACGCTTGCTAGCGGAGTACTTATTACATCTATTATTGAACCTAACGTTTTCACCGATAGGCCCCATAGGTCAGCGGTTTTTTTGGAGTAGATGGATTTAAAAGTTTTAATTATATCTTTGTAGTTAACATAGGAAAATGCAAAATCCCTCTCACACGCTGTTACACTGCTTTTGAGCAAAGATGCAGCGACCTCAGGGGACGAGTTAAGGTCTTTTGTTGCTGAATGAGGTATACTGTCAAAGAAGTTTTGGAAAGCTGCGGCTACCTCAGAGTGAGATTTTATGTTAACTCCATCAATCACTAAGCTAAAGCTGGAATCTCGAACGGCATTTCTTCCGGTCTCACTGTTAATTATATTCCAAGTGGTTTTAATCTTATTGGTAGATTGTTTAATTTTATTTTTTACAATATTTGATTTTGCGTTGTTACAAACACGTTTAAATAACTTAGAATACTGTTTGACATACTCCTTGAAGGCTGAGCTGTGGTTGAACGTTTTTTCGCTATAAAGATTATATAAACGTTCTCTGCTCTTATATATGCCAGGTGTGGCCCACTCGCTAAAAACTAAACGATTACTTATAGTAATAGATTTTGTTAAAAATACTTTATTAAACTCAGTTAATATGAGACTAAATATCGAGCTATACAATATGTTGGGATTTTCATTGTAGTGTAAGTCTTGTAATCTTCCCGTAACCTTGCCCCTAAATGATTCCATTCGATTAGATGTAATTGGCACATAAGTTATCTTTTGTTTTGTTACCTTATGTGACTTGACTGGAAAAGAGGCTAACTGTCCCCTGTGATCTGAGTCAAAATTGTCTATTAATTTACTGTATTCGGGTTTTATATTTGTAAAAATATTATCTAAACATGTAGCAGTAGTGTCCGTAATTCTTGTTGGTTCACAAAACAAATTACATAAGTTAAAAGATTGAAATAAATTTAAAAATCTCAAGCTGGCAGAAGACCCTACTAATATGTCCGTATTGAAGTCTCCGCATATGATAATTTCTTTGCCAGAATTTATGACTTTAGATAAAACTTCCTCCATTGTAATCGAAAAGCGGTCATAATTAGCACATGGGGGGCTGTATACACTAACAACTATGAATTGTTCAACCTCAACACAAGCTAGTTCGGTTTCTCTTTCAACTGAGAGACTCACAATGTCTTTTCTTTCCTTACATTTAAGGTTTTTGTTTACTAATATTAAAGAGCCTCCTCTTATGAAGTTAACCCTATTATAGGAGCTTACTATGTGGTGGTTATTGAAGTTGAACATGACGCAACTAATGAAATTCTCTATCAACATCAAGCTACAGTACACATACCTGGATCGGCAAGCACCGCCTTGGGCTTCACGAGTTTGGCCAACGGTTGCCAACGTTGGGCCAGCACGAGTGCTGCAAACGCCACGTAGAACGCGGCGAATATGGCCAACGTCACCGACGACGCTATGGCGTAGCCACTCCGAGATAATGTGCTCTGAAATGTTTTACTTTTAGTTAGTACTAGTGGACGCCCGCGACTCCGTCCGCGTGGACTACAAAAAAAATAAAATGTCGTAATTATCCGAGATAAAAACATTTTCCCGGGATAAAAAGTAGCCTATATGTTAAGTGGGAGCTGTCACAATATATTCCTGAAAACTGCATCTAAATCGGTTCAGCCGTTTCTGAGATTAGCGTGCACAAACGCACAGACAAAAATTCCAAAAATCATTATTTTGAGTTCAATTGCGTTGATATAGGTCTCCTATAATATTTTTTCTCATATATCTTCCATGCACAGACAGCGATCCGTTACATTTTTATTATATGTATAGATTTATAGATGTGTATGGTGTATATTATTTTACTCTCAGTGACCATACCTATAATGTAAGTAATCAGTACCTGCATAGTAATAGTGACGACCTTGTTCCTCGGTAAGGGAGTATTCTCCTCTCTCTCTCCGAATATGGCCGTCTCCCACAACCAGTCCTGGTCCTGATCTGAGGAATACTTAATTGTAGTTTAGTCTATAATTTTTTTTCGGGAATATTTTAATTATGCTCCGGCTATATTGTCGCGACACGTCTGGCCAAATAGTTCGTCCTGTCATGAATCATCATCACGACACAAAATGTACTTCACGCCAATGTCGGTAATATGCCGCACATTAAAGGGTTTTATCGCGACAAAGTTCGAGACTCCGAGCGGTTTAAACTTGTTTCAACTTTAATAAGGGATTGGAATAACGAAAGAACATTTAAAAAAGAAAGCATTTTATTCCTCTTAAGTTATTTTTTTCTTTTATTTTAAGTTATAGTTCTTCTATGCTGCTCTGGGAGTGAAAGAAAAAGTATGATATTACAGCTGCTTCTCTTCCCTGGCATACTGTACAAGTCAGTAGAGGGACAAGAGGGTTTTGGTGTTTTGTAGGCGATGCTGGGCTGACCACCTGTTACTACTAACCGAACTTGTACATCTCAACTATACCCTCAAAATTGGTCAGAAGTGGCACCATGTGGTTCTATCGGCCCTTGGTGCTCTGCCTACCCCGTAAGGGATAAAGGCGTGATTATATGTATGTATGTAAGTTATTTTTTTAAGAAATCTTTTTATTCCTCTTTTTATTTTTTTAAATAATAAAGATGAAGTAAATTATTATTTGCCGCCATGTGACCCAGTGCAACCGCCGCGTCCATGTTTTCCGTGAAATGATTGTCGCGACGTTGTAGGTTGTCGCGACAACGCGAAGTTTTAATAAGATGTGGCCAAGCGCTTCGTCGTAAAGTCGAACACGAAGTTTTATCGCGATAACGCAACACGAATTTTGTCGCGACAATGTGGCCGGAGCATTAGTAACACGAGCAATTTCCTATTCTTGAATAAATAAGGTTTATTACTTGGATTGAGAGCATTCGTTTTAAAGGTAAGCATACGTAATACATCGAACATTTCTAATCAATGGCTCGTTTGTCTTGTGCTGATTGTGGCTACAGGAACCTGTTCATAACCCTGCAGTTCTGGCTACCTTATTTTCAGAACACAGCTATGTATATATCAGTAGCTCGTTTGATTTAATCCCCAGAATAGGCGCTATTTGGGTCGATTCCGGCAGTCACATTTAAACCTAATCTTAGTCAGGTCTATCTCTCTCCGTTCTTAACATAGGAGAGAAAAGGACAGGTAGGACTAATTTTACGTTTAGGTTTAAGTGTAACTGTCGGAATCGACCATAATAAGTGTTTATAAAATTCTTTTTTTTTTTAAGTTCGTTTTTCAGCGGCATCTCCTTCCGTGCATGTCGTAACTTCGTAAGACTCGACTAAGGAACTCGGGAAATTTATCAGGCGATAAGCTAGCAACTTGTCACTGATCTTCATCTGGCCCCACTAAGCTAAACGTAGCTGTAGTATCTCATATACAGGGTGTTTTTTCTTTGCCACCGTTAACGAAGAGTACGTACTCTATACATCAAATAAAGTAAGTTTATGCCAAAAAAATGCTGGTACACTATGTAATGTAAAAGAAAAATTGATTACTTGATCGGGCGAAATTTATAGTGTAGTGTTTATGCTAGTTTTTTCATAGACATATATTAATTATTTCTCGTGAAAAAATCTTGCTACACGCGTCAATGTGCATTTATGCAGAAAAACGCAGTCTATTTACTCAACTTATGACCCTAATATTTCGGAAACCAGACATTCCCAAGTATGCTTCCATGGAGAAAAATGATCGCGATAATGAGGAGATTCCGTAGTTTTCGGGAACGTTGACGACCATAATCACCCTGTATGATCCTGCAGTTGTGGCTACCTCATGTGGGGAACACAACCGTGTGTATTTGTATGTATGTATGTGTTACTATAACTAGTAGCCCGCACCTGGGTCCGGCTCCCCGCCGGTGCAGGCGAGGTCGTTCTCATGCACCACCACCACTATGTAGAACCCGAGCGGGTAACTCGAGCGCTGCGGCCAACATTATTAGAACTTAAATACAAATGAGCTATCCGGCTCGAAGGACCAGAATGTGACACTTATGTATGCTACTGACGAGTGTTGCTGAGTAGCAGCAGCGCCACTGTTAAATTCCTTTTAACATTCTGGTCCTTCGAGCCGGATATCTCATTTGTATTGAAGTTCAACATTTAATCATTTTGGTAAAAGCGCTATAGTACAATAATCTTGAATACAAGGCAGTCATATTAAAATGTTATAAGCAAGCGGTATTAGACCACTAGATGCAAACCGCTTCCAACATGTCGCAGTGGAAATTGCTGTGAGAAGCCTATGTTTAGTTGTTTTCGTCATCAGCCTATAGCAGTTCACTGCTGGACGTAGATCTTCCCCAGAGCACACGACATGGCTCGATCTCCCATCCAGTCACTACCAGCCGTCCTCTTTATTAGTCATCGGTCCATCTGGTCGGAGGGCGTCCAACGCTACGCTTGCCGCGGTCTCCATTTTGTTTTATTATCATCATATTATCATCAGCCTATTGCAGTCCACTGCTGGACGTAGGCCTCCCCCAGGGCACGCCACAAGACTGCCATGGGGGGTATTTGCCCATAGTCACCACGCTGGGCAGGCGGGTTGGTGACCGCAGTTTGTATTTTGGACTATGTTGTCAACACGGGAGGCGCTGCTGCCCACCTCTCGGAAACCCTTGATCGCCTCGTACGATACCCACGTGCAGACATGGGGTGGTACGAATTCTACTCTGCCGGCACCACGCGTGTTTACCACCCATCCACACCATTTTGTTTAGTGTAATTTAAATGACTAAAATGATGAAGAAAGCGGGTATTGTCCGTTTCATATGCCCGATTTCGGAACTAACACTGTTTGTATGCAGTGAAACAGATGTCGTCTTGTAGTATCTAGTAAGGTGTCCGGGACATACATGTATCTGCATGGCGCCGGCGCGCTGCATGGTGAGGCGTGGCGCGCTCGCGGCCGCCGCCTCCGACACGGTCTGTGGCACCGGACACTAGGGCAGACAACAGGGTCCATACTGACCGTCACACGTCAACTTAAACTTAGTCTGGAGGGCAATCGCGCAAAATGATAACGTTTATAACCTTTCAACAGAACGTTTTTGGTTATAGTTTAGCTTTGGTTTGGCAGTTCATCTGACAGCGTTTCAGACATTTTTTACATCTATCTTCTGGTAAATACGTCAAAATTTTGCGCTAATACCCTGTCCAGGCTGAGAGAGAAAGGGACAGGTAAGACTAATTGTAAGTTTACGTTTAAGTGTGACAGAATCGACCATAATACCATACATAAAACACTCACACTCTCTAAACAGATAGTCCAAGGTATAATATTCCTTTTTTTGTGAGCTGAGCTATAGGTGATGTTTAGATAGATACCTAGCTATGTTTAGTTATTTTTAAGTATACAGTCCACTTGTCATCTGAGTTAGTGCAAAATAAAGGAGCTAAGAGAACAGACGTGTTTGTATATTTTTAATTTCAATCGCGATCTCAGTTAAGCAAAATCAAACCTTATCACCTTAACACACACATTTCACAACTGAGCCCAAGAAGGTGAGAATCTAATTGTGGGACGGACGACAGCGTAATACTTAAACGTTTCATTCAATACTATGAAATATAATACAATGCGCGCATCGTGAAAAATTACATGTAGGTAGGTAGGCAGAGCACCAAGGGCCGATAGAACCACATGGTGCCACTTCTGACCAATTTTGAGGGTATAAGTAGTTGAGATGTACAAGTTCGGTTAGTAGTGACAGGTGGTCAGCCCATCGCCTACAAAACACTAAGACCCTCTTGTCCCTCTACTAACTTGTACAGTATGCCCGGGAAGAGAAGCAGCTGTAGTATTATACGTTTTTTCACTACCAGAGCAGCATAGAAGAAGTATAGTGAAAAACTAAGTATAAATAAAATAAATCCGTTGCCTTTCTTTCTGAGCCTATTTCAAAAAACTAAGCAATTATGTCGAATTGTCTATACTTTAAGCTGGCGCAGATAGATAAATTAGAATACCCACAGGAAATAAGAAAGAAAAATGTATTTGCACCAATTTTATCTGAATGGAAGTAACATCAGCTGTCTATGAAATAAATAAAAGAGTAGTTACTGTAGGGGCCAGTTAGCCCTTACACTTGTTCTAGTTGTGGAGTTCGTATAAAGAAGAATGGAGACGTTAAGTTAATTATCACGAGTATATTGTAATAATACGTTATACAAGTTATGATAAGTTATTGACCGTTCTTTCTATTGATGCGTACCGCGCGCTAGTTAGTTATGATCTCACCTTATTTTAGCAATAGTATCATATTTATAATTGTTAGTAGTGCGGCCTAATCTAGGTCGCGAAGTATAAAGAATCATGTACAGTTGAGACTGTACAGTTACCGAGAATGGGGCGGGGTCGTTAGTGACAAGTGACGTACCGTGGAGTGGTTGTGCACAGATACAGTAGCACACACGCTGTCCAGCGACTCTGCTCGGAGTAACACGCTTCTCTGATCCTCTTCGAATGTATAGTGCAGCACGCGCGGAGACGTCTGCAGACACATCACGTAGGTTCATCACGTCACTTGCAAAGGCAATGCGATCGAAAAAATTGTGAGTGTACGATTTATGTGTCACACACGCTCACAATTTTCGATGACGGTTGTCAACACAATGGTCTGACTAAGTGAAATGGGCTGAGGACCAACCTATAATAGATTGTACGAGGTGGTGAAGGCTGCTTCCGATCAAAGTCGATGGAGAAGAATTGTTCACTTGAAGTTCCAGCGACCACGATCCTTAGTAACGAGGGACCGAGTAGAGACACGTGTGTGTGGCGTCTTCCCACTCGCCCGGCGCACTCACACGCTGCTGCTATCGCTTTGCTTTTGCAAGTTATGTAGATATAATAGCGGAATTGCAGTAAGAACGCTGTGCGGTACCTGCGCGCCTTGTATGTCGTGCGGCTGCAGCGCGCGCAGGCGGTAGGGCCGCGCGGGCTGCGCGCGCACTCGCAGCGCCGCGCGGGCCGCGCACGACGAGCTCGCGTGCAGAGAGAACGAGCCGCGGCTGCTGTCCGCGCCGCTCACTGACGACACGAGATCTTATCACACACAGTGCAACCGAAGGGATATGGTAAGCTAAATGTCATTACAATAGTCCACTACAGAAAACCAAGGCACAAAAATTGAGCGAAATCACATATTTATCACATTAAAACATCTCATTCCTTAGCACGTAGGTACTCAAGAAGATAACTAGTGAAAAATGGGTATGTGATTTGCACAACTGCCCACCATTCTGGGGATAATAGGCATGAATTTATATAGATACGTCATGTATCTATGAAAACATTCCTATATTAAAATAAAATTGTAAGTACATGTAGTAAACTGTATCGACAACATACCACAGTGTGAGTCCTCAGGTGCGTCTCCGTCCTCACACAGAGTTCGTTCGAGTTCGTACATCATCGTGTCCCCGAGAGAGTACGGTAGCTGCCACGTCACTGCACCTGATAAACATGGTTGTCTCATGATTGAAGACGAAAATAATACACGTACAGATTTTAAAGTAGTGAAGGGAATACAATCGTGCCACATTAAGAACGTTTTATTATTACTGAGCAAAGCTTCATAGAGTGTTTCAGACGATGCAAGTTTTACATATAGAGGCTATAATTACATTTTCATTTCGAGTAAATACGGTATATCTGCTACTACAAATAAAACCTATATAAGTAGGTACCTAGGTAGTATATGTCGCTTCCAGCCGGCCGCATAGACATAACTTCAGCAGTGGACTTGTCACGGCTGTAATGATGGATGACGAGTCTACATACCGGTCCTCATCCTCGCCGTGACTAGCATCGGCGTGGTGGCGTCCGCGCCCTCACTGCTGAGCCACACGACACTCGGGACCGAGCGCTGCTCCTCATTCTGTGGACGGACATGTGGAGATTCATTGAGTAATCTCCAAGTGAGGTGGGCTAAACGGACCGCTAACTGCTGTGGTTTCCACCGCCAGATAATAAAATACTTACAGCTTTGCGGTTTCACTCTCACGACGCTGACTATAGACGCTGATCAATCATCAATATGTATGTAATTAAGTAGCTTCTGAATCACGCTGATGGCATGAGTCATATATACTCGATAGCATATCAACGTTGTTTTGTATTGCGAGAAAAACGAACTCATTAAAGCTCACTCGCGGTGAAAATCAGTAGATTGATTAGGTATGTAACTGGCAGAAGCAGAAAAGAAGAAACTTTCTGAATAGTTAAAAAAAATAATTTATTGGTTCTTGAAGAGGAACTCACCGGCACAAAGTCCAACACAAACTCGATGGTGTTGTCGAGAGACAGTGTGTGTTCCACGTCAAACTCCATCCTGAAAACATGCGGCGAAAAGTGAGAGAGACCGACACTTAATATGAGGGCAATCACACCACTTATAATAGGTACATATAAATAGACGCCTCAATTATTTGGCAAATAAGATGTTACAGCCTATTAGCGGGTGCGTATGTAGATGCATATCAGGATTTTTTATTGGATATCACCGGAAACACGTGAGCACTGATTCATTTAATTTTTACGATGACTTCTATCAACAAGTAGGTCTTACTCATTTTCGATAATATATTTAATTCAGATGAAGTGCTTCCTCTCAAAACTGAACTGATATACGTAGCAGTAGTAGATGTTACACAAACAGTGCAACCGTTTCATAAAAAACTCCTATTCCTGATTAAAGAGTTACTATCATTTTTTGTGTGCAATAACACTGATAATGTAGTTATGCATATAGTAACTAGCGCCATAATTCAAAGGATCAAATAGTTTGATGAAACGTACTAAATACTTACATAAAACACGTTTTTCAGAATTACTCGTAAGTTTTTTCTTTGACAATATAATTATGGTGTGTGGGTATCTGAGTATAATAGTGTTCGTTGTGTACTCACTGCATTCGGATGACAGTCACGTTGTTCCCCCAGGCGCCGCTCACACATAAAAATAACAAACACAGCAGCATTGGTACTAGTTACTAATTAACACTAAATACTGGCACTAATCACTTTCATACTCCACATAGACTACTAGTTAGCTATCAGTCTCAAATCAACAACCATTGTACTAGAAATGACGACTAATTTGTAAAATAGACATATTTGTCGTTTCTTTCAAAAGAAAATTGTTTTACACATTCTAACGTAAGCTGGTTATATCGACTATGGGCCGGAAAAGCTGCGAGCCGATTACTGTAACATAGTACAGACTATTCAGGCTATCGGTTTCCAAGATATCGACAGATAAGATACCGGGAATTGATTCCCGCACCGTAGATGCGTATCTAGTACAAACAAATGGACAACTTCGATAGATAACACACTTTTAAGTAAATATAGAGCACGGACACAGGGGTTTTATTTCGTAGTGTCAATGTCAGATTTTATTTTATATGTGTTTTCGGCCATTATTAGATAGTTTGTAAAATTTTATCTTTACGAGTAATTTCATTTCGGTGAATTTTATAGGTGTTAGTAAAGTCTTATAGAGACATTATACATATTGTTAAATTTTGACATTCATCTACCACTTTAATCATCAAGGAATAGATATACAAATAAAATAGTCATAGCGTGATAAAAATAATTTATTGAGTAAAGCGAATATACTATAATTAATTAACAATAACGAGGTAAGTAATATGAAACCGTAACAGTGCAGAACGCCACCCCCCCCCCCCTCCTACCCCCGGCCCTTTCTCTAAGTTAAGTGAGCGGCGCAGGCGCACCTTTTTATATTGTAACGTGTTACTAAAATACTAGTTATTTTAGAAATAAAGAGGGCTACAAACTAAAGTATAAAATACTCTTTAGATAAAATACAACCCTTTTTTGAGGCGATGGCAAAAAGTTGCGTTCAATTAGAAAACTATTTGCACAAATACATTATACAGGTAGAGGTGTGCAAAGTACATTACACACCAATTTTTTACCAGTTTACTTATCAAGTTCATCGTGGTAATCGATCTTCCGCCGCTTTTCGGGTAAGTACTGGTTATGAAACTAATGGGAAACGTTTCAGAGTCATTCTAAACAAACAAGTATTGTCCGCTAACTATTTCTTGTATCAAAATAAGAGCAGAACGCCTGCTATGCTCCCCAAAGAGGACCGAAGCATTCAAATAGCGATCGCCATGACAATCAGTCGCCATTTACTTGCACGGTATATTTGAATAAGTTAACATATTTATACATTTTCATTTACCTCTCTCTCTTTTACCTTTTACCTCTCTCCACCCTGTAGTCACGTCACATGATTGTTTTGACCACAGCTAATAACGATAAGGGAAAAATGGCAAAGCTGTGTTTAATAGACGCTAGATCGTCTAGCGTCTTTGCTACTTTCATCGTTTCTCGAACGAACAGATAGAACGCCGGAATATTTCCTCCAATAGGAAGCCTCCATTTTGCGCGTTCGATAAATAGATAGAACGATAGATAAATGTCAATGCGAAACATTGTTTCATTAGCTAAGCGCAGTGTCTTTCATAAAAAACCTATTTAATTAAAGTGCATTTGCTTTATTTACAAAGCGTCTTGATATGAAATTGACGCCCCGCTCTCTTTGAGCCCGAGTCCAGACTTTTTTAAATTTACTCGTAGTATGTCAAATCTACAATCGTATTATGTGTCCACAGTAATTAATACACGTTTCCGGAAAGATAAACAAAATTTATACAAGATAAAAAGTCAGGCTTATGTGCACGCTTAAGTAGTAGAATACTGAAGAGGGCTCAGATATACCTAGATGAATATGGTGATTTGTTATTCGTACTTATTTAACACTTTACACTTGAATTTATTCACAGGATCAAAAAATATTGAATGGTTCCTTACACCAACTGCCTATATCGCCTATATTTTGTTATTCTTGCTTATGACATGGCTTGTCCTGTTGACATAATTGGCCTTAACTTTTGACTTTTAGGTATCTCATTGTAAATGCTTTGTCAATTGTTTGTCAAAATTTGACGTTTGTTTTAATTTTTAATCTGAATGAATTAAATTAAAAAGTATTACTTTATAAATGCCTGTGCTGGCTTATTCGAGCTTCGTCGTGACTGATTCGCATTGTTCCCGAGCTGGCATTAAAACCTAATTAAAAGTAAATAATACTCTATTAAAGGCACATAAAATAAAGGATGCTTAAAATAAAAACGGCAGATAAATGCAGTTTGCAAATAGTTTTAGCAAACGGAACGATAGATAAATATTGATTGTATTCCGCCGTATTACAATATGACTAGACAGATTGACTCTTTGCTAAATAAGCTTTTTCCTTGCTGTTAAAGAGCTAACCTAGGTAATTAAATAGCTTTAGAAGTATTTTCTCCGATACTCGCTCTATTTAAAAACTGTATTCATATTATAATACGGCGAATACTCGTAGTATTTTCGCTCGCTCTATTTACCTTTTCTGTGGAATTAATGTCAACCATTACACTATTAAATTATAATATAACATAGCATAATATAAATGTGATTGATTTCTAAAGCAACTATAATAAAAGGCTCATTCTAGTATTAGTACCTACAACCAATCAAAATGGTTGCTCGGTTCACACACACCACGTCACAATACATTATTAATCTATAGACATTATACCATCTTTCGATATACAGAATGTTTTTTCGTTGCCACCCTTAACGAAGGGTACCTACGTACTCTATACATTTAATAAAGTAAGTTTATGCCAAAAAAATGCTGGGAAAGAATGTAAATTATAAAAATTTAGTCTATTTACTCAATTGACGGCCGACTGGTCTAGTAGGTAGTGACCCTGCCTGCCTGCGACGCAATAGGTCCTGGGTTCGAATCCCGGTAGGTGCAAACATTGATATGATGAATATCAATGTTTGTTTCCGAGTCATGGATGTTTCTATACTTATCTATGTATTTATATATCGTTGCTTAGTGCCCACGACACAAGTCCTTAGGGATCTTAATGTGGGACTAGGTTAATATGTTGTGTAGTGTGTGAATATTTATTCATATTTATATTTATTTCTTTATAATTTTGGACCCTAATATCTTAGGAACTAGACACTTCCCAGGTAGGCTTCCATGGAGAAAAATAATCGTGATGATGAGGAGATTCCGTAGTTTTCGGGAACGTTGACGACCAAAAAACACCCTGTATGTATTGTCTCTTATAAAAAATACAAATTAAAATCATTACATTATATCTTAAAGAATGAGCCTTAACTGTAAAGTTAATATTAAATAATTTCAAATGGTTCCATGTACTCGATTCTATCAAATATCATCGAATCACATAAACTCACAAAGTATGTACTGTTCCAAATACAAGTAGCTCTTATACTAGTAAAATGGACACCCTTCAGAAATCTGATGTGATAGCTACACAAACTTACCTGATTCGGTGATCAAAATCGGAACTAATTCCACACCATGTCTGGTGTTAACACTAAAATGGACACTAGCGACACCGGATCAGGTAAATCTGCGTCTCTGTATACGCCTAAAGCTGGATCCGCACATGTATCATTTGACTGTATTCCATATTTTACATATTCGACGCGTGGTATCGACGTGTATCATTTTGTCTAATGAGATAGCATAACATATATCATGATTGCGTAGCCAAATACGTCCAAATATAGGCGATTGGGCAAGTGATACATAATATGTGGACCCTCCTTAACGTAGCACGGTATTTTATAACTTTCTTAATGTAAAAACCATGCTACGTAATTTATATAACATATAATCAGGGAGTCTAAAATTACTAGTTATGTGAGAGTCGCCAAACATCTCTTTGTAAGCTATCTCTCTCTTTTTGGTATAAGCTGAGAAAGAGATAAGTTGACGGCGAACTAGTACCTTCTTATATATGTAGACTATGTTATTTATTTCTGTCTAAATGCCTTAGACAAAAACAGCTGACAAACATTGGTGGTGAAATTTTTTTACAAAGGAATCGATTCGAACCTATCATCTATGGCGCAGTAGGCAGGGTCTTTTAAAAGGTATTGAAATATATTCCAACCCATTTGGGTATAGTATAAGTCTTTGACTGAATAAAAAAGCTAGTATATTTCTACTACTCAATATATCTTTTTTTAGGTTATGGGCCCAGCACGATTCCACTGCGCCGATCTAAATAATTAAGTTAGACCACAAAATTGGCTTTTTCATGGGTTACAGCGAAAGAATAATTAAGTAGATATCCATTTAGACATTATTTTGTCGTTACAGACGACCTGACTTTTTGATCTCGATATCAAGTCACATGGCTAGTGACAGCACAGTTCCGTGGTTCAGTAACAAACAGTGAATACTCCGACCTGTGGTGGCGCTAGCGTCGACGCGAGTACCTCAGGCCCAGCTCATCCACGACTTCCTCGAAACGATCGAGGCAGTAGTCCAGCTGCTGACGCGTCAGACCTGATGATAGGCAGAACCTGGAATACAGATGATAATAGGCAAATAAGGTTACTGTAGTACTGGCTATACTATATTTCCAGGGGCGTTGGAAATATTGGTCATCATCTTCATCAGGTTCTCTGTAGTGGGGTATTATCGTAGCATTTCGCTTAACATAACCCATTTGTTACACCCTTTATTTAAATGATTACTAATCCAGTTGAAAGTCCGGCTCGAAGGACTAAAGTCACCATCAGTTTGGCTTGAAGTCATACTTGAAGGACAAAAATTCGGCCTGAATGTTCAAAGTCTATCATCCGTCCGGCTTAAAGGATCAAATTTAAACTTCGGTTCAGCTCGAAGGACCAAAGTCAAACTTCAATCCGACTCGAAGAACCAAAATCAATCTGATTCAAAGTATCGAACTCGGGCGTAGTTTCGCCGTCACCCTATCCGTACCCTCACCGTATCCGGGCCGTGCTGAGCGGCACGGCGGGGAAGCCGACGCCGACGGCCGCGATCCTGGCCGCCGCCAGCCGCTCTACGGTGGCAGACATCTTACTGAACGAGTACACGAGGACCGGCACCACCGGGGACTCCGAGCTTCCGAACACCACCACGCCCATCGCCTGCAGTCTGAGGGACGTTATGGAAGATTATTATTGTACAGACGGTTTTGACAAGTACTTTCAAAGATAGAATAAGAAATGAGGTGACCAGAAAGAAGTGTGGCATGAATGAGGACGCGGTGACGAAGATTGAGAAGGGTATGTTGAGGTGGTTTGGGCATGTGGAGAGGATGAGTGATAGTAGACTGACAAAGAAAGTGTACAACGGAAGAGTGGATGGAAGGGTTGGAAGGGGAAGACCTCGCCGGACCTTCACCGTTCAAATTGATCTTACAGAGGTCAGGTCAATAGTACCCTAAACCGACGAGCGTGCATGAAGAATATCATGAAAGTAGATGAAGTGAAAGAGGTGTGTCAGGATCGTAGCAAATGGAGATCCGTGATCTCTGCCTACCCCTCCGTGAAAGAGGCGTGATTATTATGTATGTATATATGTATTTTTAAGGAAAAATATATTTTCATACATACATAATAGACACGTTCCAATGATAAGGTAGCCACAAGCAGGATCATAAAGAAGATAGATCCCTCAGCCACGGTTAAGATTCGAGCAATCCAGATGCGTATGCGTAGACAGCAAGCTGTGTGTTCCGTCTGTCTCATACAGTTCCATACATTACAGCAAATTCTACGCATACACATCCCGTCTGCTCGAGCCTTTACCATAGCGAGGAAAGATGTAAATATTCAGTAACTAGTTGTTAGTTTATCGCCTGAGGAAATGCTGAGGTCCTTAGTGGACTCTTATGACATGCACGGTAGGAGGTGCAGCTGATGTATTCATATTAGGTACGTTTTTCCCAAGACTATCTAGTGATTCTATTATAAAATTGTGCAGCACGGCCTCATTTTGTTTTTCTGTTTGTACATTGCCGCGGTAACAGTATAAGGAGCTATTTAAAAATTAAAAGTATGCCCTTTAATTATATAGTACTTTTTGTGTGTGCCGAAATATTATTACATTACAATACAAAACAAGCTATAAATATTGAATTGTATCAGGCGTCACTATTCGGAAGTTCAAATCTCTATTGAGGGATCGCC
This sequence comes from Carposina sasakii, assembly GCA_014607495.2. Taxonomy (NCBI): domain Eukaryota; kingdom Metazoa; phylum Arthropoda; class Insecta; order Lepidoptera; family Carposinidae; genus Carposina; species Carposina sasakii. Next base: position 14,302,948 of record CP053159.1, on the reverse strand, counting down.
CACCACCGGGCCCTATACCCTCCGCTGACCCTCGGATCTGCCTACTCATGATCACGAACACAAGACACTACAGTCGCAACGAGAAGCCAGATCCAAGCACCTAGCATGCAACCATAAATACATAGCTGCTAATCCGAAAACCAATTAAAATTTTAATCGACATATGTTTCGCCAACACCCGTGGCATCATCAGGATTAGTTTTCCATGTTAGTTCTATCTACCGAACCAACTAACTAGCAGACTACAATGACATAATGTTAAGTCATTTGCAACAATTTACATAAATACGTTTTAAATGTTAATGGTTTTTTCGCACATACATACATAGGAAATTTTGTTTACATAATTGGTTTTATTTCGTATGCAGAAATAGTAAAATAGGGACAAGAGAATTCAGATTCAGATTATTATACATATATACATATATAATGACGCCTTTATCCCTTACGGGGTAGGCAGAGCACTAAAGGCCGATAGAACCACATGGTGCCACTTCTGACCTATTTTGAGGGTACAGTTGAGATGTACAAGTTCGGTTATTTAGTTAGTGGGTTTTGAATATGGGTACAATAATAGTGATAATGTAATTGAAAATTTTGCTAATGCACATTTGCAAATCATTGGCATGCAAAGGTTAGTGTACGCACAGATATTTAAAAGTTATTAATTAATTATCAGTTAGGTAAAAAAAAAGTTGAATTACGTATGTAAAATCGGTGCGGTAAGTACCGCTTTGCGAGCAAGAATGTTGTTAAAAATAGTATATGTTTACACCGACCTCTGCCGGAAGTAGCGCGTGTTGTCCCTTAGCCGCTGCACCTTGTCGCCGCCGGGCCCCAGCAGGTGACGCATGGCGTGCAACACCTGTGCGGCGGCGGGCGGCGCTAGTGCGTGCGCGTACACGTGCGCGTGACCCGCCGCACGCAACCACGACACGAGGCGCTGCGAGCCTGCGCAGTGTCGGAAGATTACATACTAGTCGTTATTTTAATTGGTTTATCTGAGTTACGGGCTCGTATTGTGTTCTCGATGGTCGGTAAAACTGTCGTTTGTCTTATCTCATAGATTTTGTTTGCAAATCGTTAGCGTTACATACATACATAAAAATCACGCCTCTTTCCCGGAGGAGTAGGCAGAGATCACGGATCTCCATTTACTACGATCCTGACACACCTCTTTCGCTTCATCTACTTTCATGATATTCTCCACCGATCAAATTGGTGCGTTATGGCGCGTAAAAAGGCTCATTACCCTCTGATTTTATTTCATGTGCGGATTTTAATATTCAAAAATTGTCACATAGAATCTTCTGAATAGTTGGCGTCAGACAGGCATCCGGCCACAAAACAAAAACCAAATTGGCAATATGAGTTTCTATCTCATAAATAAAGGGACAAGGGCAGGGAGAGATTTAGCTTAGCTTAACGTAGCTTTACCTACGGCTAAGTGCGAAAAATGCCCAATCAAACTAAACAGGAAGATCATCATAACCATACGTATCAAAATTCAAGAGTATTCATTAGAAACACAATCTCACCCGCAATATACCCGCCGGCCGAGCTGAAGCTCTTGGTGAAGGTGCCCATCAGCACGTCCACGTCCCTCGGATCCACTCCCTGCAGCTCACACACGCCCCCCCCGCGCGCCCCCAGCGCGCCCGCCGAGTGCGCCTCGTCCAGGTACAGCTGCAGCCCGAGGCGTCGCTTCAGCGCCACCAGCGCGCGCAGCGGGCACACAGAGCCCTCCATGCTGTACACGCCTTCCACCACCTGCAGGGGTAAGTGCAGTTTTAATTAATGAGAAGAAAATACGATTACGTAACTCGCAAAAGTCAAAATTGTGAATGTGAGCGCGCGGGGCGAGTCATGGTACACTAGTGAGAATGGTTAAACTTATGCGACTTGTGCCCGCCAGATGCAGTTTTGTCGCTTTGGAGGACTCAACAACATTATGAACCCAGCGTCGCCTTACTTTCGTATCAAGAAAACCCATCGGAAAGAATTTACTTGTACTAATGTAAAGGTTAAGGATGGCCATTGCGGTCAGTTTCATTAATTTAACACATTCATCGCCGCCGACTACGTATTTGCGTATCCCTGGTATTCAAGAGGTTCCACAGACGCTTATTAGAACGGCTTACAAACATGTAATGTAGATAACACGGACTCACCACCACGATCTTGTCCCACTTGCCCTCGCGGATGGCCTCGCGCGCGAGCCGCTCGCACTGGCGCACGTCGTTGTGTGCGAACACGCGCACGCGCACGCCGGCCAGGCGCAGGCCGAGGATGAGCGACGCGTGGTTGTTCTCGTCGCTGAGCACTAGCGCACGCGGACCCAGCAACGCCGGCAGAGACAGTGCGTTCGTCGCGAACCCCATGCCGAACACGATGGCCGCCTGCGACGGGTGAGCCACATTTACAAACCCGACTACTACAGTAGACTAGTGGCGTGCTCCGGGGGAGGCCTGCGTCCGACAGTGGACTGCAATAGGCGGATTGGCTATGGAGTCAAACTTGGAGTCAGGGGGTGGTCATAATTCGATAACTTTTCTAATTTTGCTCTCATTCGTAAAGTTGTAACGCTCGGCGCGGCGTTTGTCATTCCGGGTACAGATCTGCGAAATGTAGCATGCGATGTGACACGCAATGAAAGAATTTGCCGTCTACATTATCGCAACGTATCATATAATGTAACAGAATTCCCACAGTGTGGACGGCTGGCCCGCACGAACCGTGCTCACTACACTCACGAACAGAGCATATCAACTCGTGCGCGCCGCAATCCGCCATTTGTCAAATTTTTCGCTGAATACAAAGGGGCGCGCAGTGTGCTCGGAGCGTCAGTGTGGACGAGCGGTATATGTCCGTACTGCTAAACGCGCGCGAACCATGAAAGAAAACACAGATACTCGACAGACTGAGTTTGCCGCGCGCATGCCGGGAACTAATGTGAGTACGTACATGCTCGGTTCGTGCGCGCTCTACGTCCGCACTCCTTTCATGTTACATTGCATGCTATATTTCGCAGATCTGGACCCGGCATCATACCTCCGCGCCGAGCAGACGGGCGGTGCAGCGCTCCAGCTCGGCGTGCAGCGTCGTGGAGCCGAGCTCGGCACGCGGCGAGCACAGCGCCAGGCCGCGCACGCGCAGTTCGCGGCGCACCTCCGGCCGCGCGCCCATGTCCAGGTAGTTGTACGAGCCCAGGTTGATGCAGCGCTGCGTGGCGCCCGTGAACCTGCCCAGAGACAACGTTCTGTACTTCTGCCGGCTGACTGTCACCTCGTAAGAGCGCCGCATATGTTGAACGAGTATATTCTAGAGAAAAATCAAGTCAAGAGTACCGAGACCCGACGAGCGTGTCTGAAGAATATCATGAAAGTAGATGAAGCGAAACGGTGTATCAGGACCGTAGCAAGTGGAGATCTGTAATCTCTACCTACCCCTCCAGGTAAGAGGCGTGATTTTATGTATTTATGGATGTATAGAATTCACAAAAGACAACATTGCTTTCACCTCCTTTCGTCATGTCAAAATGAAATAAGTACTTATTGCTGGATTTACCTGAAGCTCCAGTTATAGTCATCGGTGCATCTTTCCTTGAGCACGATCTCCGTGCCGGGCGCAGACGCGATGGGGCGGTTGAAGCAGTGTCGCACGCGCCGATACAGGTAGCGAGAGAAGAACTGGTCGAACGGGTTGTACAGCGGAGCGTAGCCCTGCAGATTGTATATCGATTAATGTATGTACATACTAACATTCCCTAAGAATTTGGCCAAAAGTGTCTATTAAAATTCCCACGTGGTAAGGGTTGAGCCTACCGTTTTTCGATCCTTAAGGTATTAGTCAAACCTATCGATACCCTTGAATACAATACCTTAATATAGAAACTTTTTATTTTTTGTTTTTATGTTTTGTTTTGTTTGTTTATTGACGGCCGATTGGTGTAGTTGGTAGTGGCCCTGCCTGCGACGCCATAGGTCCTGGGTTCGAATCCCGGTAGGTGCAAACATTGATATGATAAATATCGATGTTTGTTTCCGAGTCATGGATGTTTATATACTTATCTATGTATTTATATACCGTTGCTTAGTACCCACGACACAAGACCTTAGGGATCTTAGTGTGGGACTAGGTCAATGTGTTGTGAAGTGTGTGAATATATATTAATATGAATATTATTTAGAAACGAGTGGACGCCCGCGACTCGGTCCGCGTGGACTACAGAAAAAACAAAATGTCGAAATTATCCGGGTTAAAATCATTTTCCCGTGATAAAAAGTACCCTATATGTTAAGTGGGACCTATCACAATATACAGTCAAACCTGGGTAAGTGAGAACTGGATAAGTGAGAAAACTCCATAAGTGAGAGTAATATCCAGGACCCGTCATTTTAGGCTCCCAAAACCTCTATTAGCGAGAAACAGAAACCTCTGTAAGAGAGAGTCGTTTTTCCCTCATGGACCTCCGTAAGTGAGACTGCTACTTATCTATACCTCTATAAGCGAGAGATGAGCTTTATTTATTATTTAGGAGGAACTATTGCTACAAAAAATACACAGGTTCATACAATAACAAATGACAAAACAAATTACAAATTTAACATCTGCTATTTTATGACTCATTCTTAACTTTCGTGGAACTTTCTACCATTGTTTTTTTATTGTTACTCGTATCTCGTCAATATTGTACCTGTTCAATATTAGGCGAACAAAGAAAAGAATTTGATTGCTTTTCTTTGGAAATTTATTACATGAAGTGGTGCTAATTCGTTACAGACATTATGATGAAATATCAGAAAGAAATAAAAAAGAAAAACAGAAACCCAAACGAAATTGACAGATTTTTTTAAAGTGTAAACACATAAGTTCTAAATAAAATAAATTTACGTTAGTGCATGAATTTTTGTTTTGTTTTCGTAAGCATCTTGATACCTACCCTTATATAGTACTTTGATGTCGAAATCTAATGTACATAACATATACATATTATTAAAAATATATATGTATGTATACACGTACATAATATATGTTGTGCATATTATGCACATAATTTTATCATATTACATATTTACTACAATCGTACTTACTGTAACTTGTTATTGCTGCGTACCTCTATAAGAGAGAAACGCTACCCATGTACCTGCATTAGCGAGAAACTCGGGTTAGTGAGAAACCTCTATAAGCGAGAATGAGATTGTGCTCCCTTGAACTCTCGCTTATCCAGGTTTGACTGTACTCCTGAAAACTGCATCGAAATCGGTTCAGCCGTTTCTGAGATTAGCGTGCACAAACGCACACAATTCCAAAAATCATCGTTTTGGGTACTATTGCGTTGATAAATGTCTTCTATAATATTTTTTCTCATTTATCTTCCATGTACAGACAGCGATCCGTTACATTTTTATTATACAGGATGTTTTTTTGTGGCCACCTTTAACGAAGGGTACGTATTCTATACATGAAATAAAGTAAGTTTATGCCAAAAAAAATGCTGGGAATTTTTTTTTTTTTTAGAAAAAAAAAAATTAAATTCCTTGATCGTGCGAAATTTATAGTGTCTAGTGTTTATGTTAGTTTTTTTATAGACAGATATTAATTATTTTTCGTGAAAAAATCCTGCTACGCGCGTCTATGTGCATTTATGCAGAAAAACGCAGTCTATTTACTCAACTTTGGACCCTAATATTTTGGAAACCAGACACTTCCCAGGTATGCTTCCATGGAGAAAAATGATCGTGATGATGAGGAGATTCCGTAGTTTTCGGGAACGTTGACGACCAAAAATCATCCTGTATGTATATAGATTTTTGCATAATATATCAAGCTAGATGTCAGCACAGGTAGCATGAGATGAAAAGCTAGATATCTCACAACAGGACAAAGTAGGCTTATACAGGGTGTAACAGAAAGGGTATGTAAAGCGAAAAGCTATGTAAATAGCCCACTACAGAGAACCTATTTCCAAAATTTGAGACTCGAAATGACATGTTTATTTTTTAAGATTGTATGAACATTCCTGAGTTGTGTAGCAATTCTCTTAGTATTCTTAGTATTCTTTATTGTACACATAAATTTTTATCATAGACAGTAAGTTGTAAAAGAAATAGTACAAAGGCGAGCTTATCTCTAAAAGAGATTTCTTCCAGCAAACCATTAAGTACAAAGGAAAATTTTATAATATATAAAAGGAATATCATATGTGCACACGTATTAAAATATAAATAAACTTAACACAAAATAAATATATTTACTAAATAATAACAATACTTAATTATCTACTTAGATACATACATAATAGAGACATACATATATATAATAAAATATATATCTATAATACTACTACATACTAATTTATCTATATAATACATACAAACATTATATTGTGACCTATTCAAACTATATCAGATAATAACACTGTGAAAGAATTAAGGAAGAGATAGGTAATAGTTTCTTAGCCTATTTTTAAAAATGGCTATGGACGGAGAGTCTCTTATGGAGTGCGGAAGTGAGTTCCACAGTCTAATTGATTGATGAATCTCCATACTATGTGGAAAAATAAACATGTGATTTCGAGTCTCAAATTTTGTGGATAGGTTCCTTGTAGTGGGCTATTTACATAGCTTTTCGCTTAACATACCCCATTTGTTACACCCTGTATATTTCGAATGTGATAAGATAGTGCAAAGAGAATTTTCTAGAGACTGAATGATGCGCTGAAAGATGTACCTACATAGACATGTGGATTTGACGTTAAGATGAGAAATGTGTCGTTTCTAGTTCACCCCATATTTACATGTTGCTAGATCATCGCCTGAGAGAACGCTAGTGAACCCTTTGGCCGACTCATGTGACATTTGTGGGAAAAGATATAGTGAAGCCTCGGATCAATCAGAGGATATTGGCATTATATAGGTACACTACGTACTATACTATACATACGAGTACTAGACTTTGTTAAGCCGAAGCAGCGACATTTAGCTCAGTTTATTTTCTCACGTTAGGGGTAATATAAACATAATATTGAATGGGAAACTGTGGCATATACCGAAGCAAAGAAATAACAAAAGGCAACATTGAGATGTATTCTATACGCTGATATTTATAAAAAAAAACAATGATATTGAGTTATTCGATATAACATAATACTGGGCGACCGACAACGTTTGCGGTTTACATGATTTCACAATAGGTAAAGGTTTCTGTATCTCTACACGTGTAACCTCTGATATTTATAAAAAAAAACCTTACGTAGATACGATAATAAAACTGCGTGGCCATTCGCTACTTTCAGTAGAATATCTATTTTAGAATGACTATTATACCTAGCATGTGACATACATAATATATATCAGTAGAGTATCCTGCTCTTTGCCCAAACCGCAATAACATTTGCTTCATACTTACTTGGTACACAATACATGTTTTACATTAATTTTAGATTAAGTATACCATTTGTGGTGTCTACAACTAACGTAAATGTAACTGTGGTAAGTATTAGTATTCTAAGACTTAGGCTTTATAAATCACGCCTAGGTATTTGAAGAGGTTATGAGACTGCCACTATATCAGTAGCATAATAAGCCAATTCAGTACAAATTACGTCATTAATATAACACTAACTCGCCTGTCCATCGTCGTGTAGCCCGCACGAGACGACCGGGATTGACCATTAAATACATTTTCTGTAGCTCTCGGACGAAGTAATAAATTTATGGTTTTCCTTATATTAACAGGCCAGGGTTGAATCCAATGAGACGAGGGTCTATTCTATACCATGAACGTGAGTCATAGAACACACCGATACTAAGGCCTTTGCGAGTTCTTGTGAAATTTCAGTGGAGCTGATTTCGTAGGTATTATGTGGGTTAAAGCTGGTTGAAATCTTGAAATGTGAACAAAAACTGTCGGTCCATCAATATGTACGGTAATACCAGGGACATTACACTCGTCTCAGGGTTAGACTATCGTGCTAAACAGATTGGCCAGTCACATGAACGCGCCAACATTAGACTTCCAATGTCAATACATACATGGCCGTGTTCCCAAAATAAGATCTTCTATGCTGCTCTAGGAGTGAAAAAAAAAATATAATACTACAGCTGCTTCTCTTCCCGGGCATACTGTACAAGTCAGTAGAGGGACAAGACCCTCTGTCTTGGTGTTTTGTAGGCGATGGGCTGACCACCTGTCACTACTAACCGAACTTGTACATCTCAACTATACCCTAAAAATTGGTCAGAAGTGGCAGCATGTGGTTCTATCGGCCCTTGCTGCTCCGCCTACCCCGTAAGGGATAAAGGCGTGATTATATGTATGTATGTATAATTGCCAGGACTACAAGGAGATGCTACACGTTTAACATAGCGGGGCCAGATGTAACTTCTCAGTGTCAAGTAGCTAGCTTATAGCCTGGGAGAACACCCTTGAATTCCTTAGTCGACTCTTACGATATGCAGTGGAGATGCAGCTGTATTATAGTAAAGCATACATTAGCATTGGAACTAATGTTAATTAATAGGACTTGATATTAATAAAACTTGTCGGTTCTGTATACCTGTTTTTTTTCTTATTCCTCGAAATAACGGGCAATGTAAGATCATTTAAACACGTTTAATGTATTTTTTATCGAATAAACTTTTACAACTTATTTTAATGTTTCTTTTATTTAAAAACAATATTGTGAAACATGTAAATGTACTTAGGAAAACTATGATGAATATTAGCTGTTTTTCGCCTATTTTCTCGCGAGCTATAGAAGTAAACTAACATACGTAATTTTACAGGAATTACATTTTTCCCGAGACAAATTTCATAATGATTACACATCTACCAAAAATCACACTGTATGTTATTTTTAATATGCTGATAGTTCTATTCTAACTGATGAATAAATTTGATTCTGTCTTTCTGTAAAACTTTATTGAAAAAAAATCGGCCCTCAGCATGGTATTGTTTTGGCCCACTATGTCCCTATCGAATACGGACTAACCATAACAAAATTATCCGGCAGTCGGTACAAGCATTTCCGTACCTCATTAAATTCCGTTTTAAGCAATGGTCTCCTGATCCGAATGGCCTGACATAATTGGTGGACAATCACTGAAGTTGGCACGTGACTCAGCGATAAGATAACAACTGATAGTGTAAACTGTAAATATTCCCGTCCCTCTCGCACATATAGGTATTCCCAGAATTTTACTGCAGTACGACCTCACTGAAACTGCGGCAGTATTATCATAAACATAATATCCTTGTTCGACACAGGCAACATTGTAATAATTATGCTAAATTTCGAGTGTATTTCATGCAAACGATAGTCGTTTCAGAAAGAGATACACAATAGCAGATGTTTGCTTACGTTATGCGATAACAAATTTATATTCCCTCATATCTCAAGTGATCCATGATGGCATTACATAAATTTCATAAAAATAAATAGGTTAGCTACATACATTAACATGTACCACAGTAAAGTACAGTTATCAGCGCGCAGTCAACCGCCAATGGCCGTCATAAACGCAGGAACAATTGTATTGTATATTGTACGTTAAACTGATAAACATATTTCCTCATTCTTAGCAATATTTACGAATCTCAAAATCTAAAGGTTAGTAAAGAAAGTAATAGAGAAACATATAACATTTTCGAATTAGGTCACCGGCGGCTTTTAGGTGTTCCAACACCTAAAGCTTCCCTTCCAACTTTATACAAAGAACAGTCATAATGAAAGTTAAAGGTAGGTAGATATTACAGGCGTTTAGCCCGCTAACCGCTGACGCGCTCTGAAGGGGTTTGAAACTGTGAAGCTTGTGAACCTGCCCTAAGAAAAGGTAGTAGGTAGATCTTTCCACTGAGCAGAGTAGCTCAGCATCTTATCACACTTCACAACACTTCTCTCCCATAAACGTCGGTCATCTAAAATGTGAATCCTCAGAGGGTTACGTACGAGGATGGTGATTGGTCATAGCGCGTCACAGACGACTTTTTAATATACTCACGCACGTGCGCTTATTGTGGATAAAAATAGTGTAGGTTAAGGCAGTTAAGCTACAAGAGAATATCACTATATATGTAGTTGCATTAGAATAAGCTATATATAACTCAATATGTATGGAAAAACTCCATAATATTAAAGTAAGGAAAACCTCATGCAGGAAATCTGGAAGATAATCTATAAATATCAACAACTGAAGTGAAATGACGTAGGGTATTATTATCTGGATGTCCAATGAAAATAACCTAAAAGTAAGTCCAAAACCAATACTCATCGGCAATCGCAAAACGTAAAACTACGTAGGAAGAGACCATTGAGGGGGCGAGACAAGTTTCAGAACTGATTCATATTTACATAGAAATAAATAGTAGAATCTTTCTTCATAGGGTCTTGCCGTGAGATAGTAAGTCACTAAAATTGTAATAATATTTAGCACAGCCAACGTCCTATTACTTTTACTATAATGATATAACCTTGCCTATTGTGAGATAAAGAACTTGTAGATTAAACGAGATGTATGGAATATCAATAGAATATAGATACTAAGATGTTAATGGGTAAACCAAGAAAAGGTATGCTGGAGATGGTCTTTTAGGGCCTAATGCTTGACGAACGAATTATGATGCATGCACCTTACCAACCTAAATTAACTCTGGTAAGAAGCGACATCCTAGGTGAGAATAATAGAATAAACTACTCAAGACTTTAAGTAGATAACTCGAGGATTAATATAATAAAGGATGTAGTTCCCGAGAGCAAAAAATGTATCCTTTTCTTTGTAAATAACTATATTTATTTATATTAGGTTCCAACTCAATTCGCCACGACTCATCAAAATTTACCGAGGCAAGCTCTCTAGACTGGAATCCCCAAGGAAAGCGTAAATGTGGCCGACCTAAGCAGACGTGGCGGCGGTTAAATATCGCAGAGGCGAAGAACATAGAGAACACCTGGAGCCAGATAAAGCGCAACGCTCAAGACCGAGTGGAATGCCGGCGAACTGTGGAGACCCTCTGACCCATTCCTGGGACACTCCTGTGACACTTAAGTCAAATCACTTAAAAATGGAAGTTTTCTCGAAATTTCCAGCAATACGAAAAAAAGGGAACATCTATCTAAAGATTGTAGTTCCGGGCGAATAGCTAGCACCTATATTGTTATAATAGTACATACAAGAGCTGTTGACTAGCGCGTATTAGTACGCACTAGAGGTGTAAAAGTAACGAATAAAAGCGTACCCGTATGTATTCGTTACTTAGATCATGAGTACTCGTTACTATCGGCCTCGCGCCTCTCGTATCGTTACCAAACTCGTTACTTCTGATACCGAATAATATGGTATAGTAACTATAGTATGTAGTATGGTAACGAGTCGAATCGACGTGAACTGTCGACGTAATATACTAAATTTGCAATAGATTTACTATTTAGAAAATTTTAACCACAAACTTAAATTATATTACAAATAATAGTACAAAACAGTGAAACACTTTGACGATTTAAAAAAAATATATATACGAGTAAGTACTTTAAACAAACCTTATCATCTTTCTTTGAAATAAGCGATTTAAATGAACCGCATCACGCGCATTGGTAGAACATAATATCAAAAACAAACGTATCAATACACCACTTGCGATCCGAAACAGTGTATTATACGAAAATTACCCATGATACGAAACATGCGAGTAACGAGACGAATTCCTAGGTAACGTTTCGTTACTCGGTACTTGATGGAGTACCCGTTACACAGTAACGAATACATACGGTTTGTTACAGCTTTATTACGCACACGCAATACGCAGCGCGTGCGCCGACTACTCGATAATTGACCCAAACTCGCCTCTACAATTAGACTGACGCCTGTGCATTTTGTTTATTTTATGTGCCACACGCGGCATAAAAAATATAACTTTTAACATCATGCTTCCCGATCTCGCCTATATTGTCGCATACACTGTACATGATACCTAATATTCGTTCAGCCTAGAGACCTTACAGTATCTGGAGGACACGGTGGAAGCTGTCGAGACCAACCTTGGAATAAGCAACTCCCGTTCCCAACCAGGCCAGGGCCAGCCAGCCCGGCTTGATTGATATCATATGGAGTGTTGGGGAGCGGAGTGACGGGATAGAAAGAGGTACGTAGGTAGGTAGGTATATTTAAGGAAAGGGACATTAGTGGCGGCCGGCGGGTGAGCTGAGATACATTTTATTACGTAATTAATTCATAATTAGTAAGGTACAAAACGCGGAAATGCTCTAAAATCCTAAATATAAACATATCAGAACTAGGACCTGTATTGTGTATGTATATCAAATGCGTTAGTTATTGAATTATTGGTGCAGTTAAATAAGTCCCTGTTTTACAGAAAGGCGTTAAAGCCGCAGCAGTTCACATCTTATAATACAGACAAATATAATAATAAACCTGTCACTAACCTCTCGGTTCTTCTCGACGGCGACCTTGGGCGTGAAGAGCAGCTGGTTGAGGAAGCCCAGCAGCATCAGCAGGTACAGCCCTATGGTGGTGATGGCGGCGGTGGCCAATGAACACTTCTCGAAGGAGCCGGGGAATGTGTCATACTGGGACCAGTCCATGGGAGGAGGCAGACCTCCATGCTTCTATAAAATACCATGGTGGATCAAAATATAATACTGATGAATTCCCCAATATTATATATATCCCCAATATAGATAATAAAACAAACACCATTATGTAGAATAGACAAAATGATGCAGACATAAATTGCAGTTTGGTTATGTGATACATTTACTTCACATACACATTAAAAAAAACATTTGGCTGACATGAGAAGTGTTAATTTCTTTTCTTTACTTTATTTGATGCCATAAAACCAACTTTGGATTAAAATGAATATTTCTAACAGTTATTCTTTGCTGTTTATTTAATAATGCTGAAAAACTGAGACCCTCTTTGGGATAAATTTATTATCATTTATATAAAGAAAATTTCAGAAAGTTAAATGGCAAATCAGCTAGAATCAGATAATTAATAATTATCTTGATAATTTTGAATCCTGATTCAATTTGATATTTTGGATTTTATTGAGTGTCCACTAGGAATTTTTTTTTAATAGCCTATTCCATGACGCACTTCTGGACAAAAGCCTCTCCCATTTGAGCCCGCTATAGTGGCCCAATCTGGAAGAAACTTATGCGGATTGTGAACTCTGAGTTCATGAAATTTAGTACACAGACACAGAAGGAAAAATTGACAAAAGCGTAAATTTTTTGTTACATCATATAATAAAACAGATTTGTATGGAACACTCAGTGAGCGAGTCGGACTCACATTTCACACTGAGTTGTGCATGTTATAATGTAACATAACTAATTCATATTAGTGACCGATGAGATGAATAGAGGGTGGATCTGTGGATTGATTCGCAGCAGATACAAAGTTTGATGTATCATCTAGCTGTTCAATTTACCATCTGAATGTGTACACCGAAGAGATAAAGTAACAATTCATATTACTATAATCAATACATATTTTTGAGTCTACTTAACTGTAGCAGCATACAACAGAAATTATAGAGGCTTGTTCAGAAAATGCCCGGTCAAACTATTACAACAGAAATCTATATATAATATAAAATGTAACGTATCGCTGTCTGTACATGGAGGATATATGAGAAAAATTATTATAGGAGACCTTTATCAACGCATTAGGACCCAAAACGATGATTTTTGGAATTTTTGTCTGTTTGTCGGTTATGCTAATCTCAGCAACGGCTGAACCAATTTTGATGCATTTTTCAGGAATATATTGTGACAGGTCCCACTTAACATATAGGCTACTTTTTATCACGGGATAATTTTGACATTTTGTTTTTTCTGTAGTCCACGCAGACGGAGTCGCGGGCGTCCACTAGTTAACAAATATAATAAATGGTAGGCATTTAGGTTAAGGAAGAAATTTATTGATGTAATTACGACAGCCGACACTCTAACATTTAATTGGACGGATAAATTTATTTAGATCTAGTGATTATTCTGTTGTGACCTTGGATGATGGCACAATGAGAGAATCACTGGCATAATATACTGAACTGTAGGCCAGGTCACTGATCAGGCACCAGTAGGTCACTAGGCCGCAGTAGCACACCCGCGGGCCGTATCGACTGGAATCACCACATCCCGCCATAGCTTGTATAGACCCGGCGAAAGTCTACACTTCTAGGTTAGAGAAAAATATGGTTTCACTTACAACATCTTCATTATTATCTCTAGACCTTGCAAATCCATTTGTATGGTTCTTTATTTTCCCGTTTAGGTGTTTTTCTTCATTTTTGGTTGATTTATCAGACTTTTGCGAATAATTGTTTACATTATTCAGACCGACACAGCCGTTTTTCATAGGCGTCGCCATCCTTGTATTTAATTTATCTGTTTTACCATCGAGTTCGAAGGAAAGGCATGGGGATAGACAGCTATTTCAGCTCCGGTCGTCTGTCACTTACATCTGTAATTAAAGTCGGCTGCACCATAACTAGCCAATAATCTGATCATTGACTGTTTTACCATCATATTATGACCTCGCAGATAATTATTGCCAGTATATAACGCAATAGTAGTATTTGGAAGATCATAAAATCAATAAATAAATCGTAAAAATAAGTATAGGTGGAATTTCTACCAACGGTAGATAAAATAAATCTCTGGACCCGTTTACGTTCTCACGGGGCACATTTTCCGCTTCCATAAAATAATAATAATAGTATAGCAATCCAGCGCGGCAATGCAGCCAGCATTTTGGGCACGCTACCTGATAACGGAGATCGGTTGACCAACCTGTGAAACCGGAACTGGTCGACCGATCTACCATATACACGCTAGCTCTAAGTAGTTTTTAAGTTAGTTATAGAAATTTCCACCATTTTGTAAATATTTAATGTTGGTAAAATAAATAGAACTTAATTGCAAATACATAATATGAATCTAGATTATTTTTTCTTTCCACCTCTTTTAAAAAATATATATCAAAATGTAGAATATCTCATGTTCAATGAATGAGTAGCCTATTAAAGAAAAAATATTTTTTGAAATTCTCGGGACTACAGAGCCCCGGTTCTTTGAGAGGCATGCATCGGGCCGTAACCAAGTTCATCATCATCAGTATCATCCATCATATGATCAGAAAACATTTACTAAAGATAATGGCTGTATGGGCTTAGTTCCCCTTGCCTTTCCTTCGAGATAAACCAAACAAAAAAAAAGCATTGGCGCAAATATACAACCAATCACAGAGTGGCTTTTTCAGCCAATAGCACGCTCATATACAAACGTCAAAATTTTGTATCGGTAAAACAGAACCCATAAACCAAAAGTCAATACATTTTGCGGATTTCAAGTGAGGAAAACGTGAAAACTACCAAACTTTTCCATATATTGCGTGGGATAAACCTTTCTTCATTTCTTCAATAGTTATTAATTGTTTTATATAGTTTTATCCTTTTTATTGTTACTATTTTAATCAGTGACGGTGAGTTTCGCCCCCGCCCGCTCTAATATTCAAGTTATCGGTGGGGAAGGCGATGAGTAATACCGTTCTCCGTGCTGAGTGACGTCGCGCAGTGCCAGCCGGTACGCCAGACCTCAGTTCGATTTCGACACGGCGGTAGAGAGAAACGAAAGCATCCGCCTTCGCACTAGTTGTAAACCTGCATTTATACTTCCGAACTTCGCCACCCTTACCTATCGATCTGCCTGAAAGTTTTCGCAATGAACACTGAAGATTTTCTGCAAAGTTTGGCTAGCGGCGACAAGCCGGCGACGGAAGCACACGATGTCCCTATCAAGCGGGAGCAGGACTCGACAGATGATTTCGAGCACTTAGATGGTAAACAGGCGGGGGAGTCGCCCCATCACGCCCACAGAGCGGCCAGCCAGAGCTTCCTGGACATGGAGCGTGACGAGTTCGTGGGCACTCCGCGGGCGCCCTCCGTCGCCGACAAGCTGGCCGACCAGTTGGCCGACAAGTTCACTGACAGCGAGTCGGACGGTACCGCCGGGGAGTCGCCCATGCACCGACCGGAGCCTCGCGCGCCCAGCCCCGCGCCTGCACCGCCCGCGACCCTGGTGGACACCACGCCGGTGTTGGCCCCCACGCCGGCCCCGGCGCCAGTGCAGGTCACTGCGCCGGAGCCCGCGCCAGCCCCGGCCGCGGTGGCCAAGCCTTCTCCAGAGGTTATTCCCGAGCTGAAGCCTGCCCCGAAGCCCGCGCCGCCTCCGTCCGCGCCGCAGCCCGTCCCCGCAGCCAAGCCCGAGCCGGCTCGCCCTACTGCGCACATCATAGAGGCGGAGGTCATTTTTTGCCAGATGGGACTCGGTAAGCATTTATACGTATAACTAATGTGCAGTATTTTTTTATGCTAAACTGGTAATTGTATTTTTCTTATCCCAATATGCTGTCGATATCGCATCGTCGAGAGCGTAATTTTATGTAGGGTTACGTGTACGTCATTCGTTTAGTTTGTATGTGGAATGAATGTTATCATTACGGCATGGAGTGGCTCCGTGCTCGGCATTCGAAAGCAATGGCCCCTCTATTTGTATCGGCATGACTTCACCGGCGCCGCCCGCAGCTGCACGCGCTCTGCTTTTTGTGCAACTCATGACTCGCGTTCGCAGAGCTACGACGTCGCGTCAAGGTAAACTTGAAACGCACCAGAGCGTGGAAAATCTCATCCGAAGATGGACGGAATGTCTACAGTAACGCCTAATTTCATGCCTAATTATCAGAGCGAACTCTATCCACGTCGTCTGGCGTTTCAGAACTTGCAATTTACATGATCAAGCAAAGTTCTCCATGCTTTACTTTAAGAAAAGGTCGAAGTATTGCGCAACGACCTTATTAAGTTCACGACTGAATCATTGGCTGCCCGTTTTGGAATACACGTCGACAAAGTTGGACAATAGATTCTAGACTTGTGTTGGCCGGAGGGGGCAGGGCATAGAGGTGGCGGAGCGGTAAGAGCGTTGACCGCTGCATTGGCGATGGCGGCGGCCGCAGTCTCCGGCGCTGCAGCCCACGCCAGCATGCTCGCGGGACAAAGGACCGCACTCTACTTACTAAACACAATGACGGTCAACAGACGGTCGACAAAACAACCTCCCACTGCTAATAATCGGCGACTTTCATTGACACAAATACAGCTATAATTACTGTTTCAATACAACGACAAAGCGCCAAATTTACAAAGAAGACGGAAGGGAAATAATTTGAAACAAAGGAAAATTTGAAAATAAAATAAAAATTTGAAAACGTATAATACTACAGCTGCTTCTCTTCCCGGGCATACTGTACAAGTCAGTAGAGGGACAAGAGGGTCTTGGTGTTTTGTAGGCGATGGGCTGACCACCTGTCACTACTAACCGAACTTGTACATCTCAACTATACCCTCAAAATTAATCAGAAGTGGCACCATGTGGTCCTATCGGCCCTTGGTGCTCTGCCTACCCCGTAAGGGATAAAGGCGTGATTATATGTATGTATGTAAAGGAAAATTTCTCGTTGTTCTGTTACTCATACTCGAGTAGGTAGGTATTACATATAAATACTTAAGAAACCCACAAAGAAGTCAATCCACTTCCGCAAACTCGGTCACATTACTCATTTATTTAACGCAGGACAATTCGAACAGTTTTACGATAATGTCGTCTAATTGTAAAATAATAGAGATTCTGAAGTACCTGCTTGTAAATTTGCGTTCTGTCTGATATAGGGACTATATTTGCTATCGCGAAATCGTTGAAACGAGATAAGCACAACCGCTTATCTAACACATTCCGTCAGCATCTGCAAACAATTCGTTTGTTCATGTTACTTAAATAAAGCCCCATGTCACGCTAGAATTAACATAAAAAAAAACCCATAAAGAAATTCTTCGACGTCTAATTTAGTATTCTATCATTACACTCAAAGAAATCTCCAAATATTTCCCCAAAACAAGAATTTTGTATGTAAGTCAAAGTCACAGCGCGGCGTCGGCCAGTGCGTCCGGCGCGCTGTGTGGTGGCCGCTACGGTACCATTGCTAATTTTAGAAGCAGTGCTGAAGCGTTGTCTATTGGCTCATAAGCTAACATTCCTCGGCGGCGAGCTCACGTCGGGCTGCCCACTCCGGTCTAAGTCTTCGTGCTTTAAATGTAGAGCCTTATACATATGTGGGTGCAGTGACTCATTGTTCAAGGACTATTGCCGTTTGTGTGGATTGATTGTGCATAAACATACACCATGGGGATTCTGGGCGGTGACGACATCACGCGTGAGTACCGACAGATATCTTTCCAGTCCCCGAATGTCTTCTAGTTTCATTCCGCAACACTTCCGGACTATTTAGGTCCCAGCCCCATTCTGCTCAACCGGTGTTTAGGTTGTGATTGAGAACAAAACGTTGTTCTAACGCCTACTATTTAGTATGTCGTATGCTGCTCCTGTGTAATATATTACCCCGCTTATACCGTTGACAACGGAGAGAATTTAGGCTAATTTTACATTCGATATCATTACGTCAAATAAAACAAGTAGGAGTAGGTTATCCAAATCGGATAGCATAGCACGTTCACAAAATGTGTGGAGAATCATTATTGGTGTGTATAAACATGTGTTTTAGATGGCACACAAGTGTCTCGCCTTGACGATCGATATTATCTCCAAAGATTCATTCATGATCAGCTGCAGAGGGAACCTGAATGCACGAGAGTCGCGACCTGCTGACCCAGTTCGAGACCCTTCGCGAATGAGGCGCAGACCCCTTTGTGCTCATTGTGCACTCAGCCCCTTCTTTGTTTATCTTAATGATGTGGAAACTTTCCACTTTTGGATATACAAAATTTTTCCGGAAAACAGACCTCTAATACCAACAAAATTCCTACCTATTTTCAACAAGTTCATTGTTGTTCTGGTAACTTTGTTTGCAAAACTTCAATCATAACTCAATTAATTCACATGTTAAGATCTTACTTTCTCAAAAGAAGTATCTTTTGCTTGTATCGTATTAAGTGACTCAGTAAAATAAAATATTCATTCTTGTTCCTGGTTTTTTCCGAAAACCCAGACATTGGTAGCAATAAAGCCTAGGCCTCTGAAGGGGAGGAGGGGTTGGGGGAGGGCTTAGGGATCAATAATCCACGCGCGTCGACCACCGACCCGACTCAATGTAAGAAGTACTAGTACGTGAATGTACCTAGCTGGATACTATGTATCTCTCTGCGATGAAAGGGTTAAACTGTCAAGTCAAACAATTTTTTACCGCGTAGTAGGCTACTTAGTACAGACGGAGTCCCAACTTAAGATAAAGAACCGAGATGAAAGGAACCCTAAGCTAATTTCCTAATAATTTTTAAAAAGTTTAAGTAATATATAAAATACCGATATGACGGTAAAGATTTTTTCCTTAAACTCTTTTATCAAAAGAGAGATCGGGAAAACGGTTGAACGTTGAAAACGGGGAACTTGAAAAGAGTATTGCCCGCGGAAAATGCACACAATAGAAGTAATTAGTGTCTCGCTGGTGGCACCTGCAGCTGTGTCGTCACCCTCTCTGGCCGTAGTAAGCTATTTATATCCTCGACGCGCTGCCATACCGTAGTCACATGGATGCCAAACATACAAAAAGTTTGGTTACGTTTATTTTTCGAGAAAAAGTGCAAATTGCTTAGGTATTTTGTATTTAACTACCTATCCAACTAAGAGATATTTTCGAAGGCAATTAACACTGTCTGCGTTGATTCTAATCTGTTTTGTTTGTCGCCATCATCTTGTGCTATTTGGAAGATTTTTGAACTTCTGGATGGATACCCAGTGTTCACAAAATGTACATATGTCTCTAAATAGTCTGTCTATCTACCTAATTTTTAAACTGTCCCATTTACTGTACAGCCTGTACTTGCGTGTTCAGAACAGCTTTGTGTCAACATGTGTTGCTAGACAAAGGTCATTAGGTATTCCGCAGTTTTCCCTCATGTGTAGGGAATGAATCATGCTGCCGTGAGGTTCGTGCAGTGATAAGCGAGGGTGCGATTTAATTGGCGAGTCGGTAATTTAAACCACGTTCATTTTGAGTCAGTATCAACAGTAGCTCCTGTAGTAACCCATTGAGGGAGGAGAGACATTAAAAATGTTTACTGGCCTATTTCTGTATATTGTTCTCTTCAGGACATAACGTCATCCTTCTATGTAAACGTTGCTTGGCACAAATAAGGTGACTCATCGTGGTGATAATTAACCTTGGTTTGTGCAAGAACTCTGCACCACTTTGCACGAATTTCCAATTTAATTTGATTTTACGTCATTGCCAGAATCTCTTGTTTGGTTTTCATCTTTGTAAGATTGCCTCACTTTATTTTTAGCTAATTATCTTGTTGAAGGTCATTGTCGTAAAGTTAACGCTGAAATTACTGCATTTATTTCGACGTAACAATGCCGCCACATTACGTACCTATATTGTGAATGAGTTACTTCATACAGTAGGGAACAAGTTACTAGTGTGTGTGTGTACCATTACGACGCAATAAGGGCCGATCAAGATGACTCATCTCGTTAGTACTTATGTGGACTTATTTAGATGACATAAGCTTCAAGTTAAGTTTTATTCACATCAATACATAGAAAGATTCAATCGTTCAACGAACAGGTAATTGCAAAGATGTGTACCTAATTAGTTTTGATTTTGGAGATACAATTTAGTTTTTTTTTACTATTTTTTATCTACGATAGGTCTGACTTTGAATCAGCAATTAACGAGATCTCGAACATTAAGGCGATTCATACAGCACCGCGCCCTGTAGCGTAGCGCGCGCCACAGATTTTAAAATGCATGAGAATTTCGCAATTTTATATGTATAAACTAGTGTTACATCTTCTACGATTCGTTTCTTTCTATACTAAAGCTATTTACTTATTTCTTTTTACACGAATCTTTCAATTTGGCATTTCGGTACGTGTAACTAGTAGTAGTTCATTAGCTCAACCGATGAAGTGAATTTCGATCTTTCATTTGAAAAAACACACTCACACACGACCGTACTGTAAACCTAAAAAGGGATGGACAGATTACGTTTGGCGGAGTAGTTAAACTTAGTAATAAAGGATACCCACTCAATTAATACATCGTAATTGAACCCAAATATTCGTCAGTAACGAACGACCTTGCTCCGCTCTGTCATTTTCCTGTTATAGACAATCTATGTCCAAAAAATATGAGGTCGATGCAATGAGTTAAATAAAAATATTCATATTAATGAAGAGTCATCACCATGAAATATTATGAAATTGAATTATTCTGACCACACTAGCACAATTTCTAACAACGCAAGTTATTCAGAATCCGATGTTATTCTGGAGTCAAGGACTTCTGGACTTAAATAGTTAAAAGTATTGTAAGCAGAAGGTACATGAACCTAAAGCAGTTATAAGTAGATAAGAAAAAATAATGATATTTACGAAAATACGAAATGAAACGAGTGTTCGGGCATGTTCGGGTGAGTGTGAGCTTCCACTTGACCTCTGCCCTGTGCGCTGCTTGTCAACAATGTTATCTGTCGGCGGGAGCCGCGCACTAGCTCGTTGTGCTGCTTACACTAACTTTACTGGAATCTCTACTTATTTACCTAACATGTCTATAACCACTTGTCTAACTTATGCTTGCTTATACTAATACTGTAATTATATTATTAACCTGCGGATTGCACCTGTAATGTGACATGAGAAGATGATTGATTGGTAGTGCATGTTCGAGGGTGAGTGGTGGTGCCGGGACAGGGTGCGGGGGGCGCATGCGCGGGGCGGGGGCTGAGCGGGCGGAGGGGAGTGGCTAATGCGTCGCCAGTATCGACGCGAGAGTTCGGGCGCGGCGCGCGTCTCCGCCGCTAGTAGATAACGTTACGTAAAGTGTCACCATGGCGGCTACCGGCCCCCCCCTGCTCAGCTTCCTTAACCCTCGTAAGTCTCCCGCGCCGGCTTTGCTTCGCTTCCCTCACCCTTTGCGACTAACCCGCTAACTCGCAGCCTTCTCTTGCAGATGCTTGGTTCGACCCGCAGAGACTGCATCCTGGAGGTGAGTCGCCGAGGCCCGCGACCCAGTGCCCGAGTATATTTGTGTAGTGTGGAGCCCTGCAGGGCCCGGTGGAGCACCCCGCGCGGTGTCGTCACCTGGCTAGTGAGAAAGGTCGCGTCCGTCCGATTCGCACTGCGATCTCGGCCGGAGACTGAACAATAATACCTCACATGTCAAGTCAAGGTCCGGCTTGATCGGTCTAATTGTGTCACACACGCGCCATTGCCACTCGATGGTCATCATTCAATCATTGAGAATCGCATCGAATCGTAATGTCTAAACTTGGACGTTGCCCTGTATAGAAGTCATGGAGGTAACTAAATAATCAATGGACAAGCATTCCAAAGTACCTAATGTGACTGTCGTTCGTAGTTGCGAGATCATTAGACCCTCTTGAACACGTTTTCCGGTTTTCCTTGGTTCGAGCGTTCACCTCAGGTATTTATTTTATGTAGCCAAAAATATGGGCCAAAAGGGCATTAGCTTTAGTTTTTTGGCAACTATTCCAACATTCGACACATATTTCTTATCTGATAAAACTTACTAAGAATAGCTGTTATAAACCAAATAGAAGATTTGGAAATCACCTGTATGGATTGTATTGTGTTGTCAATGAAGGAATGCGTTGTGTTTGAGACGGTCCGGCGGCACGCATGCGCTCTGCTGCGGCTGCAGACAAGACCTTTGCCAAGATTAAATTAGAATAATTTTTACCGACATTGATGACTGACTGGTTAATTTACGGCCTAAAACCGATGTAGTTTATTTGACGACCCCATTACACTTTATTGCATTTTGTTTTAGTACATGGTCTTTGTCAATATCATTACAGAGGGCAAATCGTTTTCTTAAAACGTTCTGCCATTAGAGACATTATCAGCAAATGGTCATTAATTGCTGCTAAACATTCTGACTAATTCAATCAGAGTCGTATATCGTTGGTTGTGTTTGGAAGCCGTGCGAGGCCGTATGTCCGTCGAGCTAAGGTCTCGATTGCAGTGCGGTCGGCGTCGGTCGGTGTCCCACTACCTGGGTGTAACTCGACGCCCCGCCGGAGGTTGTCGTTTGTTCCTTCTTCGCACTGATTGCATTATTCTACACTTCCAGTTGCATTTGCCTGGATATTGCATTCCCCTGCGATGTAACTTTTACAGTCACGAGATGGTGTTGAAACAGGATTTTTTTGGTTTATTTGAGTCATTCTTATCAGTGCAAGTCAACAGCATGATATACACATTTATTTACTTACATAAAGATAAGTATAATTAGGAAAGTTTCTAATAAAACTCTCATCGTAACTTGTTGACACAAAAGGAGAGTACATTCCTTACTTTCTTTCTTTATCTGATAGTAAATTGGGCTACACAACATGTTTACGTACATGTTTTAATGTTATCATTAGTCTTCGTTCCCAGACAAGAGTTTTAGATATTATGTGCATGTGGCGTGTGGATGCTTTGGTTCAAGTCGTGATACTAAATCCGACTAATTCTTATCCTAACTAAATGTAAATACACTAACATCATAATATTTAATGTACACAAGTCAGGCAGAACTAGTACTACAAAGTAGAACATACGCATTTGATATTTGGAAGATCTTATATCTGTGTTCTCTGTGTAATCTAGCGTAGACATTATTATGATCGATGGTCGAAAAGTCGTCTCATTTCATTTTGTAGACGCAAACCTATACACAATCCTACGATAAATTATTAACCTTATGTAAAAGAGAATTTAAATCAGACCTTGAAGTGTCAAATAATATCTACTACTTGTTTATGATTTTCGTTTAAAAAAAATATCCATTTGTTACACAACACCACAGATTCGGGCGAGTGGCAGTTCGAGACACGAATTCCGATGTTACAATGTGCGCGGAATTAAATATATTGTAAGTGTTATTAGACCTCGAAGAACTAAGATGTGTTCTTTAAAAAAAAAGAGAAGACTTGTCCTCTGTAGACGCACAAGAACTCAAACAAGAAATAATTTAAATAATCAGTATGAAGGGAACGCCTTAATTGAAGTTCTGGGTTATAGCAAAATAATACACGATTGCTCCATATTTTCCATTGTCCCTGTAGAAAACAACAGCAACATCGTGTAAGTACCTACGAGTACATGAATATCGATTTTATGAACAAAACGCATTAATATTCTGCAAGACATTACGCTTGGTCGAACATCATTATGGTGAATAAGGAATGTTTAAAAGATTACATTTCTGATTATTTCTAATGGTCTTAGCTATCACGTATAATTTGTGACATGCACTTTTTTTGTTCGCAAGCTCAAATCATTTATTCGACGTGAAAGCATATACAAGCTTATTTGTCTATTGTCCTTTTTATATAGGTTATTTTCTATGTTTGCACCTTAAAATGAAACCGTTAGGTACCAAACAAAAACAAAAAAAGTTGAATTTGAATAAAAAAAGAGAACTTTGCAAAATTTTTGTCTAGCAACGGTCCCCACCCAAAGGTGGATTTGTTACGGTTTGTCTAGCATAAGTTGGTGTTTCGGGGCTTTATGGCCGCCAATGAGCAATTAATAACAGTTATGGTCGCCTAAAGACAAAACCTAAAACCAAAATTATGCTTGATAGGCCGCATGATTCTACTATTACTGTTACACTATTTCAGTGAAGTGACATTGCTTGGGAGGAGAAATAGCAAAAAGCTCCCAGCGACACTGTCAAACAAAACTAAGTAACATATTACCAAAAGGAATTTAAAAAATTAACAAAACTCATGGTAGATTTGTAGGCAAGTGTTCTATGCCTCAGCATAAAATTTTTCCAGGTACTGTCCTTAATGATGCTAATTCTGATCATCTTATCTCCTAGTGATACTGTCTTTTAAAGCAGTTTACCTGTGTTCAATCTGTGCTTGCTTTCGTCATCTACCTGATTATTAAATTAGAAGGTTACGGTCACGTGAAATCTCATTAGTCTCTGTTAAAAACAAAAGACGGCATCAGGTCTAAACAAGAGTGGAAAATACTTGAAAGTTTAATCGATTGAATTCAAACCAAAAGTTCTGACGTAATCGACTTCAACGGTTGAGGATTCTAGTCGCGCCTTTATCCCTTTTCAATTTTAACGCGACAGTGTAAATATCTATGTAGTAAAGGTACACTATGTTGAGAAAAGAACTGATGAATATTAATGTATGTTTCTGTTAGAAAAGCTTGGGGTTAACGAATTTTGTACAACAGAATTAACGTGTGTTGTTGTAGGATGTTTCATTTAAATTGTATGATTTCAAACCAATACAGTTTTAGTTACGTAAAATAACTAATCCTTGTATAAATCGAAGTCTATTACAGAATATATCAGATCTAAATTCCCACAAATAATAGTGTTCCTCGGTTATGTTGCTTTGTTATCAGAAGTTGCATTGTGATTATTGGGTATTTCAAAAGCCCGCATAAGTTCAAAATTAAGGGAACTCGCTGTCCGATCAATGCGTGGAGGTAGTTTCTAAGCTATGTGTGGCTCATCTGTACAAAACTCGTAATTGTGTATGGTTAATTAAAATTAGAAATTTATGTTAGAAAAAATGTGAAGGCCTCTAATTTGTTCCCTGCACGATTCCATTTATTCTATGTGTACGAACAAAGTCTTATACCGAATAAATCCCTATAGAGTAGGTATACAGTCAGCACTTTCACTATCAGCATCCGGGAATGAGGATAATCAGAAGTGGCATAGACCGCGGGCCGAGTCCCCCGCGCCCCGCACCCCGGCCGGGCGGGATGCGCCCGCGCCGCTGCCAGATCCCCCAGGTCCGTTTATTTTGGCAATGGTGAGCGCAAGTTGATTTATAGCTGCCATTGATTAATTTGGTAATAATACGAGATTATTTTTAAGATTCATCAAAGAACTCTCCTTTCACTAATACCGTTATAAAAATTAAGAAGTATTGCTGTTGCTAATTGCATCAGAATATCCGTAAAAAACTTTTCGTACATCCATCAGATATTCCTTAAATCGGAGACATATGTGCATATCATACTAATAAGTAGCTAATCTATGCAACTGGGATCAGTATCAGGCACCAGGGAATTTGAAAAAGGTCATTTATTAGGCTGTTATTAGGTATATTCATTTAAATTAATCCTCGTAAATTAATTAAACTCGTGAACCAATAAGCAAATTAGGATTTAGGATCGACAAGAGAGATTCTCTACTCGGGATTCATATTTGGCTGACCATACATGTCTTATGTTTAGTAAAAAGCGTACTCATGTGCTTCTTACAGGCTTCTTATTCGATCTCTTCTCACTCATGCCTGATGCTTACGATGCGGAAGAACATGAGCTAAAACAATCTTCTTGAATTAAACCGTTTGGTTTATTAGTTAATAAGGAAATTGTTTTATTTTCTCAGCAAGATAAGTTAATAAAGTACTCTTGAAATGGACAACCAACCATATTGTCTTAGTATTTAATTGATTGTGGTTCTGTTTGGCCGATCTCGTTATCTTAATGACCTGCCAGTATGCTTGTAGGTACATAAAACGAGTACAGAATCATACTTTTACATCAAACGTCAGTGATTTATGCATTTTAGTTGTTAAAATTAGAATAAACGTGGAGCCAGTGACCGAGGAACACTTCAGACCACTCGAGGTGGGTTTTCTCTGCCACAAGTTTATAATATCCAAAGAAACATATGTACAGCATTCGCAAAATATATTTATTAATAACTAGTGGACGCCCGCGACTCCGTCCGCGTGGACTACAGAAGAAAACAAAATGTCGAAATTATCCGGGATAAAAACATTTTCCCGGGATAAAAAGTAGCCTATATAGTGGGACCTGTCACAATATATTCATGAAAACTGCATCGAAATCGGTTCAGCTATTTCTGAGATTAGCGTGCACAAACACACAGACAAACAAAGTTTTGGGTTCTATTGCGTTGATAAAAGTCTCCTATAATATTTTTTCTCATATCTTCCATGTACAGACAGCGACCCGTTACATTTTTATTATATGTATAGATAGATTTATTTATAGCTACAAGTCTGGCCAAAAGAATGTTTATGGCATGAACAGAAACTGGTCTCTATTACCTACAAATTTAATTTCCATTTCTTTATTAATAATTTTATAAAATTTAATTTTGTCATGAGCCTTTTGTTACCCGTTGGGCATTTATTTCCGCCGGATTGCGCTAGTACATCGGTTATTATTTTAATCTATCAGAATATTATACTCGTTTATGTAGGTAAGAAAACTCTGCTATTATTTGCTGGGAATAAATACAGATTGTATGCAGTGCTAGGCAGTTAACATTAGGTAATAATACCTACTTATCACCGTTGTTGTCATGAAGCTAGGGTCATGCGCCCGCGCACTTTTTGCATGACGCATGGCGGTCAAGTACAGAACAACCATGTTTATTGGTAGTTGATTGTTTACGTGTGTGATTTTTCTATTAGTAACAGTAAATTCTTTACTTGTCTTGAAGCAACCGGCAAGTTTTTGTCGTTAACAACTTAATTTCCAATTAATAAATAAGGTCCTTCGAATCCGACTCTTCTCGTTCAAACATGAATGCAACTAATTGAAAGGCAGACATTGGTTTCAGATCGACCTACAACATTAAAGTACTCGTAAATGTTAACTCTCTTTCTGTGATTCTTCTAGTAGAGTCTGGCTCTTACATTTCAAAGTATCTTAAGTCCTTCACATCTTGACATGAAGACATGTAAGTAGGCAGGCAGGTGTTACACTATCGGGATGTGAGTTAATTCCGTTTCATTCCACCGGTATAGATAAGCTCGTAGCTGGCAATGAGAGCTTACTACGTATAATTTTATAGCCTGCAAAGTAGATAGCAGCGCCACCATTCGATTAGTTTAGTTAGCTAGTCTGGTAGTTATCTATGTATGTAATAGGTAGAGCTTGCTATAATCTTTATTGTAGTATTAAAATTATTATCAGCCTTAATTATTACCAACTTTTAATTAAATTCGTATTCTGCATATACTCGTAGGGACAAAATATTTTCATTACCTTGATTGATAGGCATCCAATATGTTAGGTCAGATTAGCGTGTTGATATCGATTGGTTTGTCGCCGTATGCGGACCCGCAGCGCAGGCTGGCTAGGTGTCATGTCAGGGCGGTGACGTGTGCGCCCGCGCCGCGTGGCGCCGCGTCGGCCATGCGCTCCCTCACTCGGTCACCATGGCGCGCCCCAAGCAGACGTCTCGCCACTCCGCGCAGTACGCAGATCTCCCGCCCCGAGGACCAGGTATCTAGCCTCCCGCGGGACCCCGCACCCGCCCGACGGGTCCCTCGCGCCGCCAACGCGAGATGTCATTCAACTCTACTATAGTGAAAAACCATAACATATTGTCCCAACAAATTTTAGAGGAAACCATTTTTCTGTGTGAAAACTCTAAGATTTTGTATCTTATCGCATTGTGAGTGGCAGGTCCGTGAAGTGTGTATAAATATTTATCTAATATCTGGCGAAATGTTACACATAAACGTACGTATTGCGTTCCTTTTACAACCCATAAGGACGGTGCAATTTACATTACGTGAATGAGATTTGCTACACGTGTAGATAGTACAGTTGTAAACGAATTGCGTATTTAGAAAGAGAGTGGTTTGTGTCGGAGGGCGAACCGTTTCGTGGAACAAAGCTCTACAATCACAATCTCCAAGTGCGTGTCTCCAGCAATGTTTGCACAGGCTGACAGTTACCTGCGACTGGTTCATAGCTCGCATACAATGTGTGAAAATAACACTTCTTTTTCTTATTGTAACCTATTCTTTGGGATTCTTTTTGAATCATTAGAGCGTGCAGTTGCACGAAGACCTTCATTGATTGTTGTCAAAGTTTTCCTTCTCTGCGATCTCAGAGGAATCGATTTGAATATGTTTGCCAGGTTATTGATCACGCGTCTAGGCTTCTTTTATGGCTTTATGCTAATTTGTCGCACATCCGTTGAATCAGCTTCGCGGACGTTACCTAAACTAATACGAGTTTTTATTTAGTTTGTTAGAATGTTTTTGGCATATTTTAGTAGGCCCCTTGCACACGTCACCTTTCTAAGTTAACATCAGCAGAATCTAAACTTTCAGAAAGTTCAACGTCATCCCAACATTGATCTCCGAAGATTTAGTATAGATATCAATAAGTTTAGCTTTTTGAACCTTTCATTATACCTCCACATACCATTTAGCTTAAATAAAAGTGTATTTAGAATCATCTCCAACAAATTCCATATGTCCAACTCAACCAGCTGTACTTTCACCCAATCCCTTGATATTCCATACGTTTAGAAACACCATTAATTCCTCATAAAGTTGCCCTGACCAGCAGTCTGACATGTGGCCGTAATGTTGCAGTGGAGTCGTTGATATACTGGCGCAGCCCGGCGCGCTCAGGCGCGGCGCTGGGCGCGGGGCTGGCGCTGCTGGTAGCGCTGGCGTGCTGCTCCGTGGTGTCGGTGCTGGCCTACGTCTCGCTGCTAGCGCTGTCCGCCGCCGTCGGCTTCCGCGTCTACAAGAACGTGCTGCAAGCCGTGCAAAAGACCAACGAGGGGCATCCCTTCAAGTAAGTTTGTAGTCTTTTGATAGCCGATTAGCGTAGTTGGTAGAGACCCTGCCTGGGTTCGAATCCCGATAGGTGCAATATCGATGTATGTTTCCGAGTCATGGATGTTTCTATAAAAATCTATGTACTTATAGTTATTTAAATACCGGTGCTTAGTACCCGTGACATAAGACCTTAGGCATCTTAGTGTGGAACTAGGTTAATGTCCAAAAAAGTTCGATATTCGTCCCTTATTTAGTACGTAGAGCTCTAATTTTCTTGGATCAAATAGCTGCTTTCTCCAAGGGTACAAGGAATTTTCTATTAGGGATATTCGACTACGTTTAATATGATCATTGTTTGAGGAAAAGGATAACTATAACTCTTACATTATACCTCATTTAGTTAGACCAATAGCAGATTTTTGCGCGACAGTCGTTTGCTAATAATTCGTTCTAAAAACCTCGCGTTAGTCGCCCAATTAATACTTCTGTGTCAGATATCTGAACTAGAACTAGACGACTTTATTGTCTTGTATCTTGCCCTCAATTTCACCTCGAAAAATTGGTCTAGCTAGACGCGTTGCTTGCGTAGCGTCTATAAAGTAGCCCGTTATCTGAAACTACTTTCTAACTTTGTACACATAGACACATCATTTGAGCTGATCGTAGTCCTTGTCCTCTATCAATCATAGTTTGTCTAACAGATTGTATTTCTAACCTATGACACGTAGAGATAATTAAAGTGTAATTTCACTATCGCGATGCTCTAGCTATCGGTAAAATGTGTCCACGTGGATATGTTGGAATTGGATCAGTACATTTTCATGTTATTCGAGTATCAGCAGCATAACGGAATTCACTTGAATGCAAAGTAACCGCGGTTTAATATTACTTTTATGTTCTAATTATAATGCATTCGGAAAGTCGCAGTAGTCTTACTCTGGCGAGTGAATACCACCTACTATGTTAGTACAGATGGTCGTGTAGCGTTATTAATAAGTCGCTCGAAAAACTGGCTCTTTTTAATTTATAGACTAGGTAGTCGTGATCTATATTAAATAGTTTCATTTAGGCATTAAGATTTATCAGATTATTTCTTTTCGGGCACCGCAGCTGAAGTTTATAAGGAAAAAGTGCGCATTGTTATGTCTTTTGTTGAAACTTATTTAAGTATATTTATTTATTGTTAAATTGTATGTAAGTACAGTTTCTATAATATATAATTATATGTTTCTATAATATTTATATTTAGGTATGCCTATCATTCATTAACATAATAATATGCTTAACTCTATTTTAAGAATGACATCATTGTCGCGCCCTATCTCTCATCTTATAAACTATAATGTGCTTCGATTCGAACAACTTTATTATCTATACTATATATATAATATTATAAAGCTGAAGATTGTTTATTGAACGCGCTAATCTCCGGAACTACTGGGTCGAATTAAAAATTCTTTTTGTGTTGGATAGATCAGGCTTTAGGCTATATATCATCACAGTGCGACCAATAGGGACGAAGAATAAGAGGAAAATGTGGAAAAAACGGGGAAAATTATTCCTTTGGAGACTTCCGTTGCGTGCGCTGCGTAAACTCAAGTTATCCAAAAAATATGTATGAAAGAATAAAATGACGTAGAAATGATATGAAAGAAAAAAAATTGAAGGTCTAGACTGCCTGATGCAGAACCCTTAGCAGCCCAGCTAAACTTTGAGAGATATGAAAATACCGTCTTAGGAAACAAAAAATATAATTTACGCAGAAGTACTTTAAAATATTTTATTCTGTTTGTTGACGCGGACGAAGTCGCGGGCAACAGCTAGTTTATTATAACTACCTTATAACAAAGTAAAGTAAATTACGCATAAAGGCTTCATAAAGGCGAGCTAGCACCTAGTCACAATGTAGAGAGAGAGTAAATTAGGAACTATTGCTAATTAAATTTGGCCAACTCAGATGTATTTATTGGTGATCGATTATGTGTGTTAGCGTCGCGTGTCAAAATTACACGGATTATCCCATTTAATTTACGATAGTAAACCGTGTTCAAATTTTAACTAGAAGTTTTGAAAACACATATCTAAGTGTAAGTGAATTCAAATCGATTTATTTGTATAAAATTATATTACAGTAATAGATTTAGCTTCTCTGTGCGCCGCCATTTTGGCATACAAATATAGGAATTTTGATGAATTTTTGATGCGTTTGAATATTTTAGATGCAAGATACAACTACTTCAAATAGATATCTCAACGTTGCGTGCGTCGTATCGAAAGTAATTTGTTCGATGAAGCCGAATACTTTCTACAGCCTGTCGGGCGCGGTGCTCAAGCAAAACGGCACATTCGCTCAAATCACTCGTGAGGTTTTTTGAATCATTAATTTTATTTGAAAGGCAAAGTGAGTCATCCGACAAATGTCGGGATATCGAGCTATTATTATAACCATCAGCAGTTTTTACCGGAAGCATGTGTAGGTACATGCTAATCGACATTGCATTATTATAATTGTTACGACTTATAATTTATTTGCTGTAAGCAATATGTTGAATGATATCTATAGATTTTGGTCATTAAACATAAAAAGGTACCTATCGATTGCTTTATAGATTGTATTGTTAAAATTTTACTAACGTCTACTTTCCTCACTTATTTTACATAAATAATTTAACGAATTTGACATCTGTAATAGAACTTCACAATTACAATCAACGAACCCATGGTTTAATGGTTCCTTTCGTGTATCTTAATTGAACTGTTGATATGTGACAGTTAGAGTTTAGTTGAATCTAGCTCGGTAAGCACAATCAAAACAAAAGCAAGCAATACCTAGGGCTTGTAGAAGGCCGTTACGATAGTCTCAATTTAATTTACTTACAACACTACAACATAAAAAATAAGCGACAGAAAGGCGTGAGCGAAGCGAGCACCTATCTTTTCTTGTTTTCTTCAATCTTTTGCGTTTCTGTGGAACTTCTGGTAATGATAAACTTAACTTTAGGTATATACTCGTAAGTAATATGTGTACGAATGCTGAGCGTGGTGTTGTGTTTGCAGATGGCTCCTGGAGCAGGACATCAGCGTGCCGGCGGAGCGCGCGCAGGAGCTGGCGGCCGCCGCCACCGCGCACCTCAACGCCGCCTCCACTGAACTGCGCAGGTGAGCCTCCGCGTGCGCCAGGCCTGCCGTGCTGGCCATGGCTATCACTAGCGCATCCCACGAGCCCGCGATTTCGTCCGCGTTAAGGGGTATCACCATTTCGCTGGTATAAGTCAATTTAATTACTTCCATCCGTAGATTTTCTTTGTATTTAATTATTTGATTTTCAATGATTTTCATTCTATCCGTTTCTATTTTCAAATGTTGAAATGACGACTCCTGCAAAATTTGTAAGATGTTAAATCATAGAGCGCATAGTAATAATAACCAGTTTGTGAGTTTTTATAGAACTAAAATAAATGCATGAAATAAAGTTCAGTTAACACAGAAACTAGCGCCAATGTCAGTGGCCTTAGTGTGAGACAACTGTACCTGCAGTTATTCACAAATACACCGCGTGTACTTACGTTTACGGTTATTGTGCAGGTGTTATCATTGCCGTGTAACCAGTGGAGATCGAAACATTACTTATATTCGGTTATGCTACCTAATACGACAATCGCGCATTTCGTCGGTCAGTATCATGAAAGGTATAAAAGAGGAGGTGGGACTATGAACTGAAGTCGTCTGAACAGTCCCGTGTTGGAGATCGAAACGAACCTACGTTGTTGAATTGGAAGTAGCACGTTTAAACCATTGACTTTCGAATACGTATTATTACTTCTCCTTCGATTGAATCGCCATCACAATCCATTAGATTTATAGTTATATGTATAGAGTGTTAGTGGAGCCGAGACGTGGAACCTGACGGTGGGGCTGGCTCACCGATTACATGTCACTCAGAGAGCTATGGAAAGGTCAATGCTTCGGAATCTTGCGAATGGACAAAGTTCGAAACGAGATTATCCGGCAGAAGACCAAAGTGACAGACATAGTCTCGAAATGTAGCAGACTGAAGTGGCAGTGGGCCGGCCACATCTGTCGTAGAACCGATGGACGGTGGAGTAAACGGGTTCTCGAATGGAGACCGCGCCTCGGCAAGCGTAGCGTTGGGACGCCCTCCGGACAGATGGAGCGATGACTTAAAGAGGACGGCTGGTAGTGACTGGATGGCAAAAACGGGAGATCGAGCCATGTGGCGTACGCTGGGGGAGGCCTACGTCCAGCAGTGGACTGCAATAGGCTGATGATGACGATGACAGTGTTAGTAGGTATTATAATTTTTGATGTATCTACGTTAGGTACTCCCGTGCCCCATTCCAAATCTTCACTCTTCGTTGAAATGACGTTCGTGTCTGTAGTTAGTGCGCAGTTAGTAAATGCCCGCCGGCTTTGCAGGTTGTTCCTGGTGGAGGACCTGATCGACTCGCTGAAGTTCGGCGTGCTGCTGTGGTGTCTCACGTACGTCGGCGCCTTCTTCAACGGCATCACGCTCATCATCCTCGGTGAGTGACCTCTGACACATATACAGGGATAATTTTAAAACATCAATATGACCTCGCATGACTAGGTAGCTGCCATCATAAAAACAACAATATTTGTTCTACGAGTTTTGATAATTTGTCACATTTTACTTTCATATAAAAAATAAATATCAATTTAATATTAACTTGTACATCTCAACTATACCCTCAAAATTGGTCAGAAGTGGCACCATGTGGTTCTGTCGGCCCTTGGTGCTCTGCCTACCTCATAAGGGATAAAGGCGTGATTATATGTTATGTTATATCAATATTACCTCTGAATGTTCTTAAGTCTGTACATAATACTGAGGCGCGCGGGATCGCTCGCGTCAACCTTTTCGTATACCTACGAATGGAACATAGACTTACAAATGTCACGACAGTACAATAAAACCTTGGAAATATCATTTTTAATTAATGTATTGAGTTATGTTATGATAAAACTCGTAGAACAAACGTTATTGTTTATGATTTTAGCTATTTAGTCCTGCGATGGTTATTGATGTTTTAAAAGTAGCCCTGTATACATGCTTCGTAGAGTTACGGCCATGGAGCTTCTCCAAGAAAGATATTACTTATTTAACTGCTCAAAACATGGTACATACAATAAAATTATGAATTATTTATGGGATACTCATATTGCCAAGGTTTTGGTACAATTAGGTTATTATTACATAAATTAGATCAGAGACATGTTTCGCCAAAAAATATAGCATGCCAATATTTATAGCTCTGCACCCTAGCATAAGGCGGGTGAGAGAGATAGTTTTTACTTATAAACGTCAAATTCACCGAGCGATGTAATAACTAGCCAAAACGAGTCCTGATTCAAATAATAAAATATTATTATAAGTAAAACTAGATTTGGGAAGAAGAATAAACATTCGTTCTCGAGCGAATGAATTTGCACTGAAAGAAGTGTTTTGCTATACCTTTTTAACATGCGAAGTATATACACTTTGCATGGCTATTAATTAGCTCTGGATTTTTTCATCAAATGTGAGATATATCTCCCACTCACCTCATCTTACGGGTGCTTGAAAAAATCAGCACTTAATAGAATATAACTTCGCACAGGTGGCTTATAATGAGAATACATGTGATGATGATCTTCGACCGTATTTCGGCCAAGACGACCAATCTCTACGGAGATTGGACGGAAAGCCAACACGACCGGAGAGAGATCAGGCGCAGGACCAACGGTTTTCACGTGCTTTCCGAGGCACGAGCTAAGTGTCAATTTTACAACATTAAAATCTGTACATGAAATAAATTCATTGGTACAGGCCCGTGACTGGGATCGAACTTACGCCTCCCGCTTGGAAGGTGCACGTCTTAACCACTGGGCTATCACCGCGAGGGTACATGTAATAATAGTGTGTCGTGTAATGTTTCAGGCTGGATAGCGCTGTTCTCGCTGCCCAAAGCGTACGAGATGAACAAGGCGCAGGTGGACGCCAACCTCGAGCTCGCGCGCGCCAAGATCAACGAGATCTCCGCCAAGTACGTACTCTGCCGAGGATGATCATGGATCACTATCTAACGCTATCATATCATCTTCCTTCCATTATTTGTGGAGTCGGCGCAATATGGTTCCTTTTCGACACTCATGTTGCCGAAGTTTAGGCATTCGTTTTTACGGCCGGCTTCCTTCCCTACGCCAACCCTTCTCGGGTATAGCTAAGTGATTTCAATGGACATGGATATTAGAATTAAACATACAATATACCTAAGAAATGTACAGCCATTAAAGTATATATAAAACTTAAATCAAAATGAATATCATATTCTTTAAAAGATATTTACTAGCTTCTTAACTATTTGTCGTACATAACTGTATGTATGTATATCCTATTCTAACACTATATCGAATCAATAAGGTAGGAAACAGCACGTGCTGTGTTTACTAATACAGTGTTACGACTAGAGTTATGTCTATTTATGGATGCACAATGTCAGGAAATCCTTCTAATGATGCATCTATACTTAAAGTAAAATAAAGTTTGTCTCATGAAGAAAAGATAAAAGAGGAGGTGGGACTATCGAGTGAGTCGTGTGGCAATCGTGAGGCCATGACGTCATGATAGGGGCACAGCTTCAGCGCCAGTGTAACGCAGTAGCTGTAACCACACGCTTGTGCTCCGAAATGTAACCGTATTAAAATTACAAAGACACTAGCGTTTTTATCAGGGTACTTTATTACTAAAACGTAGTATAATATTGCCATCTGTAGTGATGAGTAATTGCACTAGTAAAACAATCTTGAACCATATTGATAATGAGCAAGTAGTTTGACTAGTCACTACAAGGTGGTTTCTATGTAAATGGGCAGGGCTACAATTTCAATGCTCCCCTCGTCCCCATACTTCACCCCCGCTTAGCGGCACACTATTTCTGTATGAAAATATACTTAGCCGCTACTCCTCTTTTATTTTCTCTCCATGGTTCTACTATCTACTGGTTTCCATACCTATACAAGACATGTGATTTTTTTTTGCTATTTCATTGAGTCATTTTGTAAAATCAATCGTCGTAACTAGCTATTCTAGTCTAATAGGTACACTTTAGGTAGAGTTTGTACCACCCCTGCCTGCCCGTGGGTATCGTACGAGGCGATTAAGGGTTTCCGGGAGGTGGGCAGCAGCGCCTCCCGTACTGACAACATAGTCAGAAAAGCACACTGCGGTCACCAACCCGCCTGCCCAGCGTGGTGACTATGGGCAAAACCCCTGTGGCAGTATGTGGCGTGCCCTGGGAGAGGCCTACGTCCAGCAGTGGACTGCAATAGGGTGAAGAAGAAGGTACACTTAGCTATGTTCCCGAAATGGGTTAGCCAGAACTGCTTCATCAACAAAGTTTATAATGGAGATACTACCGCCACTGTAGCAAAGCGGGAATAGTTGTTAAAGATCACTGACAAGTTAATATATGAGGGACTGCCCGAGTTCCTTAGTCGACTCTTACGACATGCACGGAATGAGATGCAGCCGATGTATTCTAGTGAAACCACGCATCGGCATAGAACTAGGTTATCAAATAACATTGTATATTGTGTTCAACGCCCTTGCTTTTCTGATGTAATATGTTACTTTTTTATTATGATTTTTAAAAAGAAATATTGGGTTTTTGAAATAGGGATTTTTTTATACCTACATCATACATGATCTATTTCGCCCACTGAAATACTCTGAGCCTAGTAAAAAAATTAAAGTTATCTTAACTTGGTACAAAAGTTCTAGACTCGGTTGTTTACATTTTTCGTATTTGTAAGTATGAGTCAGAAACAGGGTATGAATCATTTGCACTGCCTACTTGAATGATGCTTAATTTTAAAGCGGAAGATTTTTTATCTAACAGAGTTTAATCCCGTCTAAATATCGTTATACACGGCATTCTTATAGAATTAATTAATTAATTCTTTCCCTTCAACTTTTTGTGTATGATATCTCTATTTATTTAAAAACTAGCGACCGCCCGCTATTTCGTCCACGTGAACCTTATGCCTGTCTTATTCTCGTGTTTAATCTATATACCTGGCAAGTTTCATCAAAATCCGTTCAGCGGTTTTTGCGTGAAAGAGTAACAAACATACACACACATAAATGTCCATCCTTACAAACTTTCGCATCTATAATATTAGTAGGATAGGACCTACACCTACACGAAACTACATATTAAAATACAATAAACAGAAATAAACTACATATACATATAAGATATTAACATAGTATAATATGTTTACTTACAGAGTGCGAGCAGCAGTGCCTCTGGGCAGAAAGTCTGAGAGTGAAAAGGACAAGTAGAGAGTGCGTACGTGCGTGCGAGCGAGACGGGTGACGCCCGCCGGCCAGGCCAAGTGCGCCGCGGTACTTCACTGTTTGTTATTTATATTTATTAATTATTGTACTATTAAAGAACTACCTTTACGTGTAAAGCTTTATGAGACGAGTCATGCGGAGATTGTATTTGCTTTTTGAAATTTTAAATTAAAATAACTGTCGAACCAAATTGTGTCTTTATTACTGACCGTGGAAGAAGGGTAAACATGGAATAAAGTCAGGTGACAGAATATGGTGGGACGTGTAGTGATATGATTGCTTCATACTGCGTTGCGTAACCTACATCGGTTACCACCACTGGCGGACTAAGACTTTTTGAGGCCCGGGGCGGTCTTTAATTTTAGGGCCCCCTGGCGCCCGCCTTCCAGATTTACTGAATTAAACAAATGCAGATAGATAGAAACTATCCATTAGAAATCCTGGGAAGGTCCACATTAATATCAACATTTCGATGCAAGTACATAAATGACTCTACCTAATTCCGACCTCTGGTTATGAATCTTATGAACTTAGATGAATTAGGTACCTACACCGTTTACTTATTATGGTAAATGATCGGAAGAATGGTTTAATTACAGCAGATTATGTTAAAATAACATTGTCTGAGTAGACAAGGATTTTTTTTTTTTAAATATGCCAATCCGAGGCCCCTCAGTTGTGGGGCCCGGGGCGGACCGCCCCCACCGCCCCCCTGTTAGTCCGCCAGTGGTTACTACACCCTATTTGTCCTTCCTTCATCATACTGATACATTGTGTAAGTAACTTGGGGATATTTTATTATTAATCGCATTTAAACTAAAGAGAAAAAGGAGATGGAAGGATGCATGCGTAGGGTGTGTGACCAATTGACCACAGAGCACATTACGTGATATAAAAGGTAAAGTCGATGCCCAAATTGATCTCACTTTAGTGTTGCCAACTTATCGATAGTTGACCTTGAAAATCATCTATACTATCGATTTTGATATCAATAGTATTATCGATCGACAACACTAGTCTCACTACGCCGCTAGTAGATAGGCCACGCCCATCGGACTCCTATGCGTACAAATCCTTACAAGATTTAAATATTTACGAAATAGTGTCGGGTAGCTATTATTGCGCGTCTCCCAAAAACAATATCCATAACTGAACTACATTTCCGGTTTAGCATTGTTTTTGGAAGATACGCATCTAACCTAATAATAGGCCGAATCCTGTCTAGGTCATTTTGGCTACGTCACAGAACACATTTACTCCTAGCGGCGGGCTACGTTGTCAAACCTTTGTAAGCTGTGACCGAGTCCAAAGTAGAGGCGATGAGATGAACGCCATGGCTAGTAAAACGCAACTGAGTACACAACCATAACGATATGTAGCGTCACGATATCTTAAGATCAACATCAAAGATCACGGAGCCAAATTGACATAATATAGAATGTAGGTACATGATAGGTACTTGCAGAATAATTAATCAAATAATAAAAAGCCAGTTAGACTAGCTATCATCCATATCGTTGGAAATATGCTGCCATTCCATCAGGTAAAGTTATTCTGTGAGGAAGGTTACTATTTACTGCGGGATGAGATATTTGGAAGAATGGAATACCCTTTAAGCATTTATCCATATCCGGGTCACAGAGGTTTTCAATTTTGGTATTTTTTTTTGCCAACCCTGTTTCATCCTGTGGTTTCATCATCACTACTATTATAAAACAAAGTCTCTTGCCGCTCTCTATCCGTCTCTATGTATGCTTAGATCTTTCAAACTAGGGAACGGATTTTGATGCGGTTTTTTTTTAAAATAGATAGTGATTCACGAGGAATATGTATAGTATCAACACTGCCCCCGTGCGAAGCCGGGGCGGGTCACTAGTTAGAAATAATCTGTTCAAAATTTTATAAGTAAATAATGTATTGGTGGATTTGTATTGGATAGTAGAATAAGTGTAGGTTAAGACGAAGCTGACATTTTCGCTGTGCGATAAAAGCTTAAAAAAAATAAAGAGAAAAAAAATGTTCCGTGTGTTTCTTAATTTCTATGCCTACGTTTAGGAACATTAAAAAAAATGTCACTGTCAAAGCTGTCAAATCCTATATAGACCAAGGGCATTGTGTATATTTACACATATTTAGTAATATTGCAATATTTAGTAATTAAAACATTATTATTTATTTTGTATTATATAAAATGTAGTTTCTGTCAATGACTATTATCTCTATATAGTCTCATTTATAAAACCAAAGCCGTATTTCAATTCACTTAATAGTAGTTAAGTAGTTAGTTTCGTCTAGTATACATGACTTATCTATTATGTTCCATCCATATAGTCTATATAATTTTAGAGGTTAGGTTCATAGTATATCTCACTGGTTCACAGACTACCTAGTGTACTGACATATTAGGTTCATAGGTCGACGTTTTTTAGCTATATTATTTATTATTTCATTTTTGCATTAAGTTACACATTGCTAAAGTAAAGAAATCCATTTTTAGTTATATATTGAGTACCTAAACTTTATCTGTGACTAATGAATGTGTTTTCTGTAAGTGGTGATGTAAGTTCCTGAAAATTGTGAAACTAATGGAAACAGAAAGGTTTGTACGATGTACATATATCATAACACTAGTCGAGATTTAGTACCTAGTTTGCTTGCTCCTCCACTGTCATAAATTTTCCTGTTATTTCAGGTTCTTGCACATAGCGGGGAATCTAATCACACCTTAGGTACTTACTTGTTATTCTATTACTACCACCCACTAACTCCTATAAACTCCTATTGCAACCTGCTTATGTTCCATTAGTTATCATAGTTCTTACACATTTACTACAGCCTAGTCTATGTACACTTTAGCATGTCTAATTACCTTCCAATTTAACTTATTTAAACAGTTGTTAAAATTAATTTAGTTATTAAAATGACCTTCATATTTGCTGAAATTGACCAATGTTGGTATTTAACTATGTAGGTAGGTACTTGTTGGGTGCAATTGGAGGTCATTTAGTAATTTTCTTTCATATAGGTACTTGGGTAAGTAGGTATGTAACCTAATCATGAAAGATATAAAAATGTTTTTGTTGTCTTCACTTATTTTGCACTTCTGTTGTAGTTATGTATTTGTCAGTTTTATTTATACAGGGTGTAACAGAAAGGGTATGTTAAGCGAAAAGCTGTATAAATAGCCCACTATAGAGAACCTATTTCCAAAATTTGAGACTCGAAATCACATTTTTAATTTTCAAGATTGTATGAAAATTCCTGAGATATTTAAAAATTCTCCATACTATCGGGAAAAATAAACATGTGATTTCGAATCTCAAATTTTGTGGATAGGCTCTCTATAGTGGGCTATTTACATAGCTTTTCGCTTAACATACCCTTTTTGTTACACCCTGTATAATCAAATCACTTCTACAGGCAGTAATTAAAATGCTAGTTACCTTGTTAGTTTTAAACATTCTTCGCAATAAAGTGTAGGTACAGCATTTTAAAATTTTTATGTTCCAAAAATTTTTAGGTATCTTCTAAAATCTAGGTGAATTGTGTTCAATCGACTTACTGAATATTAGCTGCTGCCAACTATTTGTCTGTGTGAATTTTAATGTTAATAGGTAGCCTTTGTATTTGCTGCAAAATTTCAAGAAGATTGGTTGAGTACCTAAAGTGTGAAGAAGTAAACTACTTTTGCATTTATAATATTAATTAGGATTACTATAAGATCGAGCCATATAATGTGCCCTGAGGGAGGCCTACATCCAGCAGTGGACTGCAATAGGCTGACGACGGCGACTATTAAGTATCTGTTTGCATTTTGTATTATAATTAATCTAAATTCTACTCACCAATTTAATCTTTCTAGTTCAGCAAAATAATGTTTACTATGCTGAGTACCTAAGCCCATAATTATAATGATTTCATACCTTGAAATTCTTCTTCTTCTTCAGCCTATTGCAGTCCACTGCTGGACGTAGGCCTCCCCCAGGTCACACCACAAGGCTACTGCCACAGGGGGGTTTTGCCCATAGTTACCACGCTGGGCAGGCGGGTTGGTGACCGCAGTGTGATTTTCGGACTTGAAATTAATAATTAATTATTCAGGACTATTATATTAATTAGAAAGTAGATTAACGTGAAACCATCTAAATAAAAACAGTCAATTAATTTAACAGTAATGTGGAAAAATTTTCTTTATTTTAAAATTAGCTTTAGAACGAAACTTTATTTTCACTAATGCGCGACCCGACAATGCGAAGCTAGGGCGGCAAGTGTTTGCAACTATCTATACCTTGCATCACCTAATTACTGAAAACAAATCTGTAAAAACCCAATCTATTAGTTATTGTGATTGTTGACTGGTAGTCATATTAACTTACATTCTTGGAACACTATTAATTAATTGTTCTCTACTAGGACGAGACTTTGTAATTGGGTGTTGTAACTGATAAGATTCAGATTACCAAAATCTTTTGATATGATGATCTCCGACCGTATTTCGGCCAGGGCGACCAATCTCTACGGAGATTGGCCAGGTACGCAGGAGATATTATAGTGCACAAGTGTGTGCGCAAACACAGATGCACTCTCTATTCCGTTACTCTCATAGTCCGATGGGACGGAAAGCCGACACGACCGGAGAGAGATCAGACGCAGGACCAACGTGCTTTCTGAGGTACGAGCTAAGTGACAATTTTGCAACATTAAAATCTGTTTATATACACTTATACTTATAAGTTGTGTGTCACTCCAAAACTGCCTCACATCTGTGTAGCACGTGTATGTTTAGAGATTATTGCAGGAGGTTGTTATCAGTTAACAAATACATATAATATATATACATATACATTAACCCGAACAAGCTTTGCTGGAACCTCATTTCATCTGTTAAGGTAATAGTTATAATATTTAATGCAATGCAAGAACACTCCCAGACACGAGCTGAGAGAATGAGTGTGTTATTGTCCAATCTGAAGAAAGGTCCAACATATTTCTTCAAATATGTTATGGGGTATGTTTGCTAGATTATTTACTGTTTGTCTCAAAAAATAGATACCCCTTCCTTAATTAAATCGTTAGGTACTCTTTACACTATTCTTTGCGTTGCGTGTATGTGTTGGTTCCCCTCCACGTTGATGTTGATGATACAGATGAACTGCTTGTAAAGATTACCTACTCATTAGCATTAAAAGGTGTACTATACTTTACTGTGCTTTAGTTTACTGTAATAATAGTAATATTCTTGAAAGGTTTTACCTACTTACGCCAGGTTTTCTACTTCAGGTACTTACTTTTGTTGAAGTTTTCTATTCTACAACAGAGCGAAGATAGTAGGGTCTCTTCCTTTCTGAATTATTGTTCATCAGCCTTTTTTTTACATAATCACGTATTTAGGAACTTAAATAAACACTATTACCTCATTCTTCACTTTAGACAATATTTGTCTATCATAAGTGGGTCAGAGAAAATGTGCAATGTGCAAAGTACAATAACTATGTATGTATGTATCTATACTATATATTATATATATATATTATATTTTATATTATTAATATTTATTTAATTATAATTATTAATTAATTAATATATATATATAATTATAAAGCTGAAGAGTTTGTTTGTTTGTTTGATTGAACGCGCTTATCTCCGGAACTACTGGGTCGAATTAAAAAATTCTTTTTGTGTTGGATAGTCCATTTATCGAGGAAGGCTTTAGGCTATATATCATCACAGTGCGACCAATAGGGACGAAGAATAAGAGGAAAATGTGGTAAAAACGGGGAAAATTATTCAACTTTGGAGACTTCCGTTGCGTGCGCTGCGTAAACGGTTCAAGTTATCCAAAAAATATGTATGAAAGAAAAAAATGACGTAGAAATGATATGAAAGAAAAAAATTGAAGGTCTAGACTGCCTGATGCAGAACCCTTAGCAGCCCAGCTAAACTTTGAGAGATATGAAAATACCGTCTTAGGAAAAGTTGCTCAGCATGATAAGCACTTTCTAATAACGTAATAAAATTGAAGGTCTAGATAACCTGATGCAGAACCCTTAACAGCCCAGCTAAATTTTGAGAGATATGAAAATACCGTCTTAGGAAAAGTTATTCAACATTTTAAAAGAATTCAATTCCCTGTTAAGTTATCTTGCTGTAACAATTAATAAATCACAGGGGCAAACGTTTAAACACGTTGGAATTGACTTACGTCAAGACTGCTTTTCACACGGCCAATTATATGTCGCGTTGTCAAGATCGGGTTGCGGAGAAAATCAGTATGTTCTTCTGCCACAAGAAAATAAAACAAAAAATATAATTTACGCAGAAGTACTTTAAAATATTTTATTCTGTTTGTTGACGCGGACGAAGTCGCGGGCAACAGCTAGTAATAAATATGATTAAA
Organism: Carposina sasakii; assembly: GCA_014607495.2. Taxonomy (NCBI): domain Eukaryota; kingdom Metazoa; phylum Arthropoda; class Insecta; order Lepidoptera; family Carposinidae; genus Carposina; species Carposina sasakii. The sequence goes on along the minus strand of CP053159.1, from coordinate 14,258,522 downwards.
ATGTGCTGCATATTAAAGTTATTAGGTACCTTTATGCACACGACTCGTTCGACATTAATATCACGCATGAAGTTCCTCACGTTACGATCATGAACGTATATTATATGGTTACGACTAACAAATTCATACAGTTACATTTGGGACGCTCTCGCACTCGCACACATCGCTCGCGCTTTTATCTACTAGCAGTACTAGCACGCCACACCTCGGCCCCTGATTACCTAATTTGCAATAGCAAAGCCGAAGCAAAGCAATAGGAAAAGTCTAAGTAGCTCCTCCCTCGTGCAGGAGTAGCGAGGAGATCGTGCCGTGCCTGCAGCCGCGCGGGGGCACGCTCAAGATGCTCGCGGGGCGCCGGCGCTGGGCGCTGGACGCGCTGATGGCGTGCTGGGGGCTCGGCACGTGGCTCGGGGTCAACGGCCTGTACGTGCAGCTGCCGCTGCTGGTGGAGCGCCTGCCCGAAGGCTGGGCGCTGCCGTCCACCATGGCGCTGGCCGTGCAGGTCGCCAACGTCGGAGTGCTGGCCGACGCGGCCGTGAGGCGCCTGTCACCGCAGGCGCGGGAGGCGCCGCGCATCGCCACGCTGCTGGCCGTCGGCGCCGCCGCGCTGGCGCTCAACGCCTGGCTGTACCCGCGCACGGCCGTGGTGGCCGGCACGGAGCGCTCGGTGGCGTTCGTGACGCTCACGTTCTGCGCGGCGCTGGTCGGCTGCACGAGCTCGGTGCTGTTCTACCCGTACCTACGGCACTACCGCGACGTGTACCTCGCCACGTACCTGGTGGGCGAGGGGCTCAGCGGGCTCGTGCCGAGCCTGCTGGCGCTGGCGCAGGGCGTGGGCGGCGAGCCGGAGTGCGCGCTCAACGGCACCCAGTGGGAGGCGCACTACCCACCGCCGCGCTTCGGCACGTCGGCCTTCATGCTGGCGCTCAGCGCGCTCGCCGCGCTCAGCCTGGCCAGCTTCGTGTTCCTGCACCGGCACGGCGGGTTCGCGTCCGAGCGCGTCACGCTGGCCGCCGAGGCCAAGGATGACGAGGCGACGCGCCCCGCCTCGATCCTGAACGCGCGCTGGGTGTCCGTGCTCGCGCTGATGTTGGCGCTCAACGCGCTGTCGAACGGCGTGCTGCCGTCCGTGCAGTCGTACTCGTGCATGCCGTATGGCAACCGCGCCTACCACCTGGCGGCGGCCCTGGGTGCCATGGCCAACCCGCTGGCGTGCCTGGCCGGCGTGTGGCTGCGGCCCGTGCCGCCGCGCCTGCTGGCCGCGCTGCTGCTGGCGGCCGCCGCGCCGCTCTCCTACATCCTGGCCACGGCGCTGCTGAGCCCGACGCCGCCGCTGCAATTGCACGCCGCGGGAGAGCCTCTCATTGTAAGTCCTCTGATGTTCTCCATTTTCTACTCGAGTTTATTTTACCTTCGGTGAGTTACAGCAGCGTTGTCCCGCGCAGGTGTCGTGCTGGGTGGTGGCGTCGGCGCTGGTGTCGTACTGCCGCATGTGGGTGTACGGCTGGGCGCGCGCGGGCGGAGCGCGGGGCATGCGCGCGTGCGGGCTGGCCACGCAGCTGGGCTCGGCGCTGGGCTCGCTGCTGCTGTTCCTCATCATCAGCTACACGAGCGTGTTCGTGCAGCCGCCGACGTGTCCCGTGCCCGCGTGAGTGCCTGTGGATGATTCTTAGCCTCTCATATTCCGTCATAATGATGTATGTCTTAATTTTTTTTATTTAAATAGTGTATTTATAATATACTCTCGTTGGAAAGTGTGGAATCCTATGATAGTATACTTGTATATTCTGATATATTATCTATTTATTTCTGAGTAACACGATGCTGTCTTTTAATAATAGGTAAGTAGGTATGTGTATGTAACTTTTACGGCGCAGATGGATAACAGGATTATACAAAGAGGTTCTGTGTACTTTATGTAACATAAGTACTTTGTATTTAATGCTTTTCGTTATGCTATAAATTAGTTATGTGTGTGTATTTTATTGTGGACATAAGTCATATCGGACACGACACTCGTTGACCTGTCTGTCGTAAATGTGCGGTTTGAAATATGTATGTATATACATTTTGTATTTTATTAATAAAATGTATGTCTGTGTTAACAGACTGCTTGCTGCAAGTATAACGTAAGTAAAAATGGCCCGGTAGCTCAGTTGGTTAGAGCGAAGCACGGCATGCGAGAGGTCGTGAGTTCAAGTCTCACTCGGGTGAATTTTTTTAAATTTCTTAATATTATTTCTAATAACGTAAGTTGTTATAATGCTTTATGGCAGCAAGTATAAGGCGTGATAATAAAAATACAAAACCAAATAAATATACATTTATAGGTATATAACGTCGTTATCAGAGACTAATGAAATATAATAAAAAGAAAGACTGGACATTTTAAGGTAAATGCAGAAACTTAAATCAAAATTTCATTCCAGAGAGGTTTGAATAAGATGTGATAAACACTTTAGTATCTATACCTATACCCGAGAAGGGTTGGCGTCAGGCAGGCAGCCGGCCGTAAAAACAAATGCCAAAACTTTGGCAATGTGAGTTTCGAAAGAAACCATACTGCGCCGACCCCACAAATAATGGCATAGGGGAGGAAGATGATGAAACATTTTAGTCTCTCAATTTAGTTTAGACTTTGACGTCAATACGTAACTGGTTTAATTATAATAATAATATAATATTCACACACTACACAACACATTAACCTAGTCCCACACTAAGATCCCTAAGGTCTTGTGTCGTGGGTACTATGTAACGGTATATAAATACATAGATAAGTATAGAAACATCCATGACTCGGAAACAAACATCAATATTCATCATATCAATGTTTGCACCTACCGGGATTCGAACCCAGGACCTATGGCGTCGTAGGCAGGGTCACTACCTACTAGACCAATCGGCTGTCGCAATTCTTACCTACTTACGTGCCACAGTAAACGCAATAAATTGCTATCGCATTAAAATTTGTTATCTATGTAGATAATTTGTATAGACTGTAAATTGTGATAATGCAGACAATATCCTATTGTCGTCTCAGCCTCACTTTGTAATGTTGGTTAGTTTTTTAACTAGATTGTAATTTCGTTCACGTGACCATTATAGCTCTTGTGTTATTCTTATGTCTAACCTATAAACTGCCAAGTTTTATCAAAATTTGGCGCTGTTGAGTAGGAAACATCCAAGCTTTCACTTTTATAGTAAGTGTTAGGAGGATATACCTATAGGTACCTATTATTATATAACGTAATAGTGGTTAACGTTACTGACTTTTTTAGCAGAACGTATTACTTAGAATGAAATTACGAATATTAACTTTTTATTGCTCAACTGTCCTAACGGTCCTTCGGGCCGGATTTCAACACGCAGCACAGTGGTTCCAATGTATGGGAGGTGCTGGACATTCGCATCCAAAAAATAAAATTGGTGAATCTTGAGAAACGAATTATGCCATCTTGTTTGGTAGATCAATGTCTTCAAAAGTTATTATTTTAAGTTTTTTTGTAACTGTTATATTTGAGGAGATAATTGAGAAATAGTGTTTTCTTACTATGGAAATGGTCAAACTTACTTACATATCTCTTGATTCCGGCCTCGTTTCAAGTTGCGGTCTTCGGTATTGTGTTTATATTTGAGAGAACTACAATTAATGCTAACACACATAGTGCGCCAAACGTGCACTTTCTGCGGTACATAGAAATGTTTGATTTTTATATTATAATATACTACAATGACAAGGATCTTACAATTTTCTGTTAAAATCATAGAGGAATAAGGGCCCCTCTAAATATGCGTATCGATAAATGATGTTGCAGAAATAAAAAAATAATAATTAAATTAATTAATTTGCAAACGAGGGCAACGATCGATCCACAGACGGTCTTAGACTTTTAAATAATTAATTAATGAAATTATTGCATTATCATTAAGACAGTAGTCATTAGCATTTCTATCAATTACAGATGTCATTCTTAGAGTAATTTTTAGCATTTTCAACAATTATTTGATGCAGGTGATTATTAATTGAAATCATTAGTACTAAAACATTACAAGAATAACAATTGTACGCAGTACGCAGTAATGAGGGTAGTGTAGTATAAATTGGTTGGTAATCCTTTATTTTACATCAGTTTTGATTTCTATTTCGTTCTAATAAATATGTCTTTCCGTGGATTTGTTACAAATCTTGACCTTTATTGCGCTTTACGCAAACACAATGATCTACGTGACTTTGATCATCTATTCGGTGTCCTTAAAACGAATTGCAACGTTTCTCTTTGTGAAGGTGCCGAAGAAGACTTAAAGAACTGGTGTCGTCGATTTTGCTACCGGATCTATCCTAAATGGTCTCAAGCTGGAAGAAGCGAAGGAAAGTTTCTAAATAAACACTCAGAGTGGTTGCAGTCTGAAGTCCAGTGGCCGGATTCCCTAAAGGAAAATAATTTGCCTTTACAAGTATTACCTACGAACGCAATAGAAGAAGAAACTACTGAGCAGACGAATTTACCTTCTAAATCCGATGCCTCTACGTGTACTCATGTCTCTCCTCGTAAGCCCTTTGAAGATTTAAGTCCTCGTCAAAAGAAAAGACGCACTGAAGTACTTAGGGCATCTAGCAGCACTGACGAGATTATGTTTTCTGCACAAAGCAGTCTTAGGGCTGCAGGGGAAAATGATGTAGCTGATATTATGAAGTTTTTAATGGAAAATCCTACAGAAGCTTCTAAGATCAAAGATTTCATTGGCGGACGGAGTACCACAGATTCAGATAAATGTATATCTCCACTAAAGGCCCTAGCTTTGTTTGTGTCGATGAACCTTTCAAAATGGCGTTATATGACTTTACGGGATTTTCATGCTAAAGAAGGAGTAGCTCAATATCCCAGTTATTACATGCTTCTGAAAGAAAAAAAGAAATGTTACCCAAAACAAGAAGACGTTACAATTACTGAACACTCTGCTAAAATCAAATTGCAAGCGTTGCTAGACCTTACTACGACAAGACTTCTACAAACCCAAAACCTCTCTACCACTGAGGAGAAAAACCTGGTGCTCGTGAGCAAATGGGGCTTTGACGGTGCTTCGGATCAAAGTGTTTACCACCAGAAAACAAGTGAAACTGAGGAAACGAATTTCGCCAGTGTATTTGTTGCAAGTCTTGTACCAATCCGGCTCACATCCGAAACTGGCCAAATAATTTGGGAAAATGAGCGGCCCTCGTCAACATCTCTTTGTCGACCAATCCTAATCAAGTTCATCAAAGAAACAAAAGAAAATGTTCAAATGGAGATGTCTGAATTCGAAGAAGAGATTAAGCTTCTGCAACCTACTAAGAGCGATGACGTAAGTGTAAAGCACCAGTTGCATTTGACGATGATAGATGGTAAGATTCACTCATACATATCAGGCACAGCAGCATCAGTGTGCGACATTTGCAAAGCGCGTCCAAATGAGATGAACGACATTAGTAAAGTAAGAAGCAAGCCAGTGCACGAAGACATGTTTAAATACGGACTTAGCTCGCTCCATGCATGGATCCGGACCATGGAGTGTTGTCTTCACATCGCATACAGATTAGACATAAAATCATGGCAAGCTAGAGGTGATGAAGCAAAGAAGAATGTTGCTGAAAGAAAATCAGCAATTCAAGAAAACTTCAAAAAAGAAACTGGAATGCGTCTTGATGTTGTCAAGCAAGGGAGTGGAACCACCAACACCGGTAATTGTGCTAGAAGGTTTTTTGAAAACCCAGAAAAATCTGCTGAATTAACCGGATTAGATGCGAGACTTTTAAGAAGGCTAGCTGTCATTTTACAGTGTATATCTTCAGGAGAGAAACTCGACATTGACAAATTTCGTATGTTCTGTAATGACACTACTTTGCTCTACGTGGAATTATATCCATGGTTTTATATGCCGTCTAGTCTCCACAAATTGCTGGTCCATGGGCTTTTCAATGATGCCTATCGGCTTTTTGTCCGAAGAAGCCTCGGAGGCACGAAATAAAGAATTTAGAAAGTACCGCGAAGGACATTCAAGAAAACATAGCAGTGTCTCGTGTAATGAAGATGTACTACACAATCTTTTATTATCTTCTGATCCGGTTCTTACAAGTATTCGCCCAATGTATAACAAATTTATTAAAAAATCTTGTTTCTCAGAATTTTATGAACTGATTATATCCGAGACAGGTAAATTTAATTTTGTCGATATAAACGAGTTAATCGAAATAGACTCCGCATCAGAATTGATCGATGATGATTGTGAAGACGATTCATAAATAAATTAAAATTTTAATTAAAATAAATATAAATAAATAATTTTTTTATTACAGTTTAATAAAAAGATCTCATTCGTGTAACTAGGGTCTTTCTCTCTGTGTTTATAGACATTTTTAGTTAAATTTATCTGTACTATTTTATAGATTTATTTATAAATAAATACTACCACTAACAATTTTAGTGTAATTTAGTTCTCAAACCATTTGACCTACATTTTGGACATGTCAAAAATCAAAATTACAAGATCACTTTCATTGTAGTGTTCAGTATGGAACTTTTTCGTATATAAAAATAGACATCTCTATGTACCGCAGAAAGTGCACGTTTGGCGCACTATGTGTGTTAGCATTAATTGTAGTTCTCTCAAATATAAACACAATACCGAAGACCGCAACTTGAAACGAGGCCGGAATCAAGAGATATGTAAGTAAGTTTGACCATTTCCATAGTAAGAAGATACTATTTCTCAATTATCTCCTCAAATATAACAGTTACAAAAAAACTTTAAATAATAACTTTCAAAGACATTGATCTACCAAACAAGATGGCATAATTAGTTTCTCAAGATTCACCAATTTTATTTTTTGGATGCGAATGTCCAGCACCTCCCATACATTGGAACCACTGTGCGCAGGGTCAATAATAATTCTGTGTCGTATGTTTTTACGATTTTCAATTATCTTATATAGCCATTGCCCGCGAATTCGGCCGCGTAGAATATTTACCCTATATCCTTCTCCGAACTCCCAACTGTACCTATGTATATATATATATATATATATATATGTATATATGTATGTATGTATGCAAAATTCCTAAAAGCTTAGTTGCGTGATTAAAGCGCGAATATACAGGGTGTAACAGAAAGGGTATGTTAAGCGAAAAGCTGTATAAATAGCCCACTATAGAGAACCTATTTCTAAAATTTGAAACTCGAAATCACATTTTTATTTTTCAAGATTGTATGAAAATTCCTGAGATATTTAAAAATTTTCCATACTATCGGGAAAAATAAACATGTGATTTCGGATCTCAAATTTTGTGGATAGCTTCTCTATAGTGGGCTATTTACATAGCTTTTCGCTTAACATACCCTTTTTGTTACATTCTGTATAACAAACAAATTTTTCGCATTTATAATATAGTTATATGTTAGAATCGGGATATGTATATGTAAGAACAATAATCTTCTTTAAATCTTACATAATGTTAGATTTTGTTAACAAAGCTAACTTTTCTCTCTGTCTTTCTCACTCGTACACAAAATTAACTAAGTAGGAGTAAGCTAGCAATAGCTTTTGGGCTGTGATGTAGTAACTGAATGTTACCAAATGAAGAGTATTATAGGGGGAAAATGGATTAAGAACGAATGAAATAAGTATTTGAGCTCATTTAGAGCATCACATATCATATGCCATGATAGCCACAGAACACAATTATTCGAGCTCAGTTTTTAGCAGATAATTTTGTGGAGTTTAGGACCAAAATAATTGTGTTGTTAATACATATTATATTTATTATATGTATATCTGTTATGTTTTTGTAGACTTTACGTATTTTAGTTAAGTTTCTCTGCAGTAGGTACTATTTTTTATTATGTTAATTAATATCGTATTCTATTGTTAATTATGTATTCACCATCTTATCTATACATATAATAAAAATGTAACTGATCGCTGTCTGTACATGGAAGATATGTGAAAAAAAAATATTATAGGAGACCTATGTCAACGCAATAGAACTCAAAACGATGATTTTTGGAATTTTTGTCTGTTTGTCTGTGCGTTTGTGCACGCTAATCTCAGAAACAGTTGAACTGATTTCGATGCAGTTTTCAGGAATATATTGTGACAGGTCCCACTTAACATATAGGCTACTATATCCCGGGAAAATGTTTATATCCCGGATAATTTTTATTTACATTTACAAGAATAAAACTCTTACAAATGATCTATAAATATCATACTGATGAAAACATATTGGTAAGTACTTAATAGGTACATATACATACATACAGCATATACTAAGTTTAGTACTTATAACTGTAAATAAATATAAAATTTATTACATAATCAGTGGACGCCCGCGACTCCGTCCGCGTGGACTGCAGAAAGAACAAAATGTCTAAATTATCCGGGATAAAAACATTTTCCCGGGAAGTCTATGTTCCATTCGTAGGTATACGAAAAGGTTAACGCCCTCGATCGCGCGCGCCTCAGTATAAGGTACAGACTTGAGAACATTCAGAGGTAATATTAAATTGATATTTATTTTTGTACTAATGGACGCCCGCGACTCCGTCCGCGTGGACTACAGAAAAAATAAAATGTCGAAATTATCCGAGATAAAAACATTTTCCCGGGATACAAAGTAGCCTATATGTTTTTTTTTCTTTTTATTTAACATTTTCATTAGTACATTAATACTACAATTTGCCACTCACGTAGTCCTTATTGGTCTGTCTGGAGTGGCGAGATCGTTCCGTTTACATAATACTTTTTCATTTAAATGTAAGTTTTTTCTAGGCGACTGTACAAAGTCTCAAATTAGTTCAGCAGGTATTTCGTTAATTATATCCGGTAGCATATACTCCCATGTGCGTGTACCATATACATTGTTATATTTTGTTAAGTGGGACCTGTCAAAATATATCCTGAAAACTGCAACGAAATCGGTTCAGCCGTTTCTGAGATTAGCGTGCACAAACGCACAGACAAACAGACAAAAATTCCAAAAATCATAAAATATTTTATCTTATCTATCTTCCATGTACAGACAGAGATCCGTTACATTTATATTATATGTATAGATTAAATCGTTATCGATTGGACGAAGTTAATGTCGAATTCTCTGATTATTCATTTTTACAAATCCGATTATGTATACGAGTATATAAACTTTGATAAAATCAATATCCTATTAAAGGTACTTATGTACACTAGCTGATAAATAGCAAAATATGTATCGATGTAGATACCATATGTAACAAACACTACACTTGGACTGGATCCTTACGAAGTAACAATCTGCTTTATTTAGTCAGTTTTAGTTTATTATCCTAAATGTGTTATGGAAAATATACAGGGTGTAACAGAAAGGGTATGTTAAGCGAAAAGCTATGTAAAGAGTCCTCTATAGAGATCATATTTCCAAAATTTGAGACTCGAAATCACATTTTTATTTTTCAAGATTGTATGGACATTCCTGAGTTGTTTTGGAATTCTTCATACTATCTGGAAAAATATAAATGTGAATTTGACTCTGAAATTTTGGAAATAGGTTCTCTTAAGTGGGCTATTTACATAGCTTTTCGCTTAACATACCCCTTTTGTTACACTCTGTATACGAGTACCAAGTTCTTATAAATTATTATGAATGCACAAAATTATTCGATGATCTAGTGGGCGTCCGTCACTTGTGTTAGAAGGACGTAATTTAAAATAATGTTATACATACCTATATACAGGGTGTGGGTAACAGCCAGGCAAATACTGAAATGCTGAACAAGTACCATTGTGTTGAGTTATACGGCAGTATTATTACTCGCAGGAAATGTATTTTTGATTTGATTATCAGTAATTTTTGCTCTCCGCGCCAATTGTATCGGGCGATCCTGAGACTAATTAAATGGGCTTATTGGTTATTGTGTGACACATTGCTGTTTTTTGGATCATTTGTGACTCTCCATTAGGGTTGATCAGTTATTTGAACTTTTTTGAGGGCAACTTTTTTTTGATAATCATCTTTTGGTTATAATTTTATTTTTAAGTAATTATCTAAAGCCTAATTAAACGAACTAAACTATTTTTTTTCCTGAAAAAAAAAAAAATTGTCGAAAAATTTTGGAATTTTCTTGCGAAAATTTTCAGTGTTTTCCGCCTCATAATCATGGTCTGAAGTCATGGTATCAATATTTGCCTGGCTGTCACAAACACCCTGTATATAGGTAGGTATAACTAATAAATAATTATCCTGTTACTTAAACAAAAATATATTTAGGCACAATTAAATGGTTCCTTTTTATTTGTAATTTTTTTTATGGGAATTGTTATAACATGTTATATTGAACTTAAATTGTTATAAAAATACCAACAGCTTTTTATTTAATGTTGTTGATATGAATAATATTTTAGTGTTTAATAAATATGTGTTTACAATGGATATATAGATAAATATTGTACGTATTGTTATGTACTTACTGAATAGTTATGTATTAAATACAATACAATATTATTTTAATAGTTTCATTTAAATTTTCATTGTAAAATTTGATCACCAACCCACTTATAAAATTCATAGAGCGTTGAGGTGTCTCAATGTACATACAGTGGAGTAAGCACGACGCTAGCGTTACGCGGCGTAACGCTAGCGACTCGCTAGCAAAATCTATGTGATTTGACAGTTGGACGATAGCGTTACGGACTATCGAGAGGTTCGTGCTTACCCCTCTGATTATTAAAGTGTGTGTCTATTTTTCGCATTGATAGGTATTTGATTGACCAATTTATTGTCATGAAATGTGTACACATTCTGCACCATTTACCCTAGACATGTGCATCTATTAGTGAATGCAAGCATTTTGTTCAGGTTCAGAATTATGCTTCGGTATATTAATTCTGTAGGTAATTGGTATGATTAGAGTCCAAAGAGTTTGCAATTGCATTACAAACACTATTAGTGTGCTCTACAAATACGGATGAAATTATCGACCTTTACCATGTTATTTTTTATCGCTTAATGCACTTATAAATTAAAGACACGTCAAGTAAACCAGTTTAGATTCGGTTTAACGATAGCCGACGCCGCAAGCAATGTTTTAAAGTTTTAGTAACGAAAAGTCTTTTAAATAAGAAATGGAATTGGTACAGTTCCTAATATCGTTTTTCGTTTCTAAAAACGTGTCTCTAATTACTGCATTTCTATGCTGGAGTCCTGGTTAGTACATATACTACTTACCTTCATTCCTTGTCTCACTACACAGAAGGTATCTACATATATCAGCCTATTTCAGTCCACTGCTGGAAGTAACTAAGTCTCCCCCAGGGTACGCCATAAGACTACTACCATAGGAGGGCTTTTGCCCATAGTCACCACGCAGGCTGGTAATCGCAGTGTGATTTTCGCACTATGTTGTCAACACGGGAATCGCTGCTATCCACCTTCCAGATAACCTTAATTGCCTCCTAGATACCCACAGAGTAGAATTCGTACCACCCCATGTCTGCCCGTGGGTATCTTACAAGGCGATTAAGGGTTTCCGGGAGGTGGGCAGCAGCGCCTCCCGTGTTGACAACATAGTCCAAAATACAAACTGCGGTCACCAACCCGCCTGCCCAGCGTGGTGACTATGGGCAAAATACCCCCATGGCAGTCTTGTGGCGTGCCCTGGGGGAGGCCTACGTCCAGCAGTGGACTGCAATAGGCTGATGATGATGATGATGACCCACGTGAAGACATGGAATGTTGCTACTCTGCTACACGTACGCTACACGGTACTTATCGGTTACTAATTCCTGACACCATACGTAAAATAATGTCTGTTTTAGAAAACCTTGTACTGTTATACCGTGCGGCGGCGGAGCAGGGTGTGAGAGTCCACATCCTCACCAACTTCCATCGCCTACCGCCGCTGGAGGCCTACGATTACCACCGTGAGGGGGCCCTGCTGGACGTGCAGTGTGAGGGTGCAGACTTGGTGCTGCAGAAGGTAACATTATAGTACAAATCGCATTACAGTAGGAGGATACGAATAGTCATCACCCCAGGTTCACGGTAGGTATATAGTAGGTAGGTCATCATCATTTCAGTCAAGAGAAGTCCACTGCTGAACATACACCTCCTCCAATGACCAGTGGATAGGTATACCATAAATATAAGTATTTGAACTTCATGTAGTAAAGCACTTCTTAAATCCCCATATGCATGTAAGAAATTATGCAATAATGGCAATGACTTATTGTCAATGCATACAGTAAATAAGCACAGGCAGACAGTATGGCGGGTGCGTGCGTGTAAGAGTATCCATTTAAATTGTAAGAAGGCAACAATTTTTAAGTCATACTCATAGATAACAGAAACACAGGAGATGGGCCGCTAAGCGCACTTAGTTTGAGTTCTGATGTAAGCGGCTATAAGCCACACTTACATTGACATCTAAATAATAACACAAATTACACCCAACATTGATAAATCTCTGACACTCACACATTTAAGGCGGTACTCTCATTGGCGCGCACACATTGCTATCTACTGTGTAAGTACGCGCCTCAGTATAGCAAATACATTCAACAAATTTCACACGTACGCTAGTGATTGACTGTCGAAAAATTTGTTATCGAGCACTTGCGTTGTTGCACATCGCGAACAATTTAGGCTTTAGTAGCTGGTCACAATACAATTTTAAACATGTTTTTACTTAGCTTCATCTTAAAATTCAACCTACTTTTTCTACTTCTCGTTGTCCGATTGAGCTTAGATTTTGAGTTGCATCACAGTCACAAAAGTATGAGGTCACAAATAAAAGGTTATTTTTCTTGAAGGGATAAAGAATAAAGTAAATTCGTAGCGGAGTCTTTAATAAATTAGTACGGTATGTAAATGTTCGATGGAAATAAAAAACTATAATAATATGCTTATTGGTAGTCATTTATTATCTACATTTAACAAAATATTCTGAAATATTTAAGACTCGATAACACAAAGTAGGTAAGTAACTACTTTATAGTAACTATTTTACAGTTAAATAATATTTTTTTATAATATAATTTAAAAAAATATTTATTAATAAGAAACACAAAAATAAAGAAAGTTGACTTTGCACACATCTACATTAATTTTGGTACTTTGTTACACTAATAATAATAAGTAATTCACCATTGTTTTACATAAACATAATATTTTTTAAACTCTCAAAATTATCTACTTAACATTAGTTATTACTCGTAGGTACTATTCGCGGCAACGTGACGTATCGACAACAAGAAATGACAGGTACAACTCTATGTCAAAGCGCTTAGCAGCGGCCGTGCGCGGGAGCGGCCGATTCAATATGCGCAATTATCATTACTCGGTCAAACTGATTTCAACACCAGGCACGCTACTTAGCGAGCAATGTATTAGGTTCAATCGTTAGGTTACATATGTCACTCAGTGAAAATTATTTTAACGAAATAAAATGAAATTTGGGTATAAATGCTAGAAAACAAAATTGTTATTGTACTTACCTATGAAAAGTGACCCCTTCAAGTTTATGGTCACTTCGATTCTTGCACACAACCACTGAACAAGCAGGCATTATAAAAAAACACTCCCGTGTGACGCGTTAGGCAATCAAGTCCCGACTGATTGCGTTTTCGCGATGTTTGCCTATTTTGTTCATAGTTCAATTACACCGCCCACGCCCCCACGGCCACTCTATAGATCTCTGTGGTCATACTCAAATGTTTTCAGGCGTCAGCAAACAGAGCATTTGTACATCGCTACACATGGGCGTTGTTTGACAACTGTCCGTTTAACGTGACATCCGTAGAGAGTACATTGGAGGATACCCTGGTCCTGCCAGACTGTGACGTCACATGGGTGGCTAAGGATGCCCTGGCTGACGTGTACAGAACCAAGCAGGGCGAGCCTCTGGTCGTGGGGCTGGGGGGCCTGGACACCAACTCCTCGCTCCAGGATCTGCAGACGTACTGGGCTAGAATACCCGCTCCAGTGACGCGGAGGAAAAACCTCGGTAATATTACTGTGTCGGCTGTTACCACGGTGAGTTCATGAAATGAACTTTGATGCCAAATACGAACTGTTATTTTACCAATTCGGACTAACCTAAAAAAATATAGGTTGATACTCTCGTTTTCTTTAGTCTATTTAACCTAGGTAAATTATTGCGTCTTTCAAATTCTTTTTAATCTGTTCTTGAGAGGGCTTAGGCAAAGTAACGTGATGTCTCGATAGATGTTCGTCCTCGAAAGATTTCCTTCAAGTCTCCAATGCTTCAATTAGGTCATTCGTTAAATGACGAAATAAAGTGTAACCCTTATTGATGGATATGTGCGCCAACCAAGGTCAGATCACAACGATGTTATAGTCTGCATCCTGAACTGTTTTTAAGAAGTATTAAGTCCAAGACCCTGGTAATGGTTCCCAGATAACTCGTCCGCAGTACTTCCGAAGCTGGGCGGACGTGACGGAGCGCAACACGGACCTGTTCCCTAAGTTCACGTATCCGTTACTCCTGCTGTGTGCTGAGGACTTCAACATACGGTAGGTACAGCATGTGGATGGTCAAGGCAGATGTATGATGGCCACATAATGCAATATATGTGTTTGTTTACCTTTGCGCGTAAACAGAAGAATTACTATTTTCGCTGTTCCCGTGGAAATTTCGGGAACATGTCTTAGTACGCCCCTGCTTTTCCCGTGTCACATACAATCTTCAACACCATTCTCTCTCCTGTGTCTGTGTCCTATTTAATATACGACATGTTTTATTGATACTAGTTAGTGGACGTCCGCAACTCTCTTTTTTTTTACATTTAGCTAGACAAACATTTGACCGCCATCGTGCCTGATGTTAAGCAAGATGCGGCCTAGGGTGGTACATGTTTGCCTAGAAAGTGCCTATTCACTTTAGCTTTAAAGAGACCAATGTTGTAGTGCTCGGGAAATACATCGGCAGGAAGTGCATTCCACTCCTTAGCCGTTCGTATTGTGAAGTTCCCACGCACACTCTCCAAAGTGTATCCTGTAAAACACTGACATGGCAATTTTACGGTGGTGGGTCAGGTCCTGGAGTTTCGAATTTGCTACGGTTTCATCTCTGTCGGGTGTAAGGCGAACAAATTAATATGTGAAAATGGTAAAAACACAGGCTAAGATGCACAAGATAATTATATTGGTAAATGGTTAATGGTAACGCGGCACGGTTGGTTGGTGGTTGAGCGAGAACTCTCTACATACTAACTTATAATAAACTAATACATAATTTGGGTCAATACATAAATGCTGACCGCGCGTGTTGCTACGCTAAGATAATGTACTGTACTTCGTACAATCTCCAAAAGTTTCATTGCCCGTTTTTCCACCGAGTCCAGTGCGGCTAGCTGATATTTAGCTGATCCATCCCAAAGGTGGCAGCAGTACTCCATACAAGGGCGAATTTGCGCTTTATATAGCGCCAATAGTTGCTGTGGAGTAAAATACCGCCTAAACTTGGATAGGACGTCTAGTTTTTAACTGAGATTTTTGCTATGGACTCGATGTACTTGCCGAAATTCGACGTTACTGATATGTCCAGGTCTAAGAGTTGTAGATGGTCAGTCGTTGCCAAGGACACACCCCGGAAAGCCAGAGTCAGGTCGAACTTACTCCGTTCGACCTGACTCCGCGTGTTCTAATATTTTTACCTCCTTTGTTTGATGTAAAATTGTTGAAAACTTTGTCACAAATTAATTAATACCCTAGCTATTATTTTATTGTGCACACCACCGGGCAGCTGGAACATCCGTCAGGTGGACGTATACGGCGTGTCCACTAACGGCTCGTTCGACGGGCTGGTGGGGCTGCTGCAGCGCGCGCGCGCCGAGGTCGGCATCACGTCCGCCTTCATGCGGGCAGACCGCTGGCGGGTGCTGCACTACTGCGCTGAGACATACAGCCTTGTGTGAGTGTCGAGATTTACAGCCTCGTGTTAATGTGCCGAGACCTACAGCCTGGTGTGAGTGTGCCGAGACCTACAGCCTGGTGTGAGTGTGCCGAGACCTACAGCCTCGTCTGAGTGTGCCGAGACCTACAGCCTGGCGTGAGTGTGCCGAGACCTACAGCCTGGTGTCAGTGTGCCGAGACCTACTGCCTGGTGTGAGTGTGCCGAGACCTACAGCCTGGTGTGAGTGTGCCGAGACCTACAACAAATTACAAGCACTTGCGAGACGTAATGTGTTAAAGCCGTTTAGGTTCTAGAGCTTGCCAGAGAAAAATACATACATAGGTACACGCAAAATACATAAGCCCCCTTCTGGCGCAGTCGGGAAAAAACTACTGAATACCAGGGTAAAAAGAACGCTGATCAGCGCCGCTTTATTAACCCAGTATACTCAATAGGACAGCGCTCACATCATATACATACAGTATGATTTTTGGTCGTCAACGTTCCCGAAAACTACGGAATCTCCTCATCATCACGATCATTTTTCTCCATGGAAGCATACCTGGGAAGTGTCTGGTTTCCAAAATATTAGGGTCCAAAGTTGGGTAAATAGACTGGGTTTTTCTGTGTAGATGCATATGGACGCGTGTAGCAAGATTTTTTCACGAGAAATAATTAATATCTGTCTATGAAAAAACTAGCATAAACACTGGACACTATAAATTTGGCCCGACCAATTAATAAAAAAATAAAAAAATTACATCGTTTCCCAGCATATTTTTGGCATAAACTTTCTTTTAAATTTGGCCCGACCAATTAATAAAAAAAAAATAAAAAAAATTACATCGTTTCCCAGCATTTTTTTGGCATAAACTTTCTTTATTTGATGTATAGAGTACGTACCCTTTGTTAAGGGTGGCAAAGAAAAAACATTCTGTATATAGCGTATATACGCCAGTCCACACCGAATCCACACTCTTCCAGCGGTTCCTTCATCTTCCGGCAGCCGTCCAAGTCAGCCGTCTCCAACGTGTTCCTCCTCCCCTTCTCATCAGGCGTGTGGGCGGCGTTGGCGGGCGTGTTCGCGCTGGCGGCGGGGTTGCTAGCGCTGTTGGGGAAGCTGCTGGCGCGCTACGATCCGGAGCTCCGGCAGCTGTCTATCGCTGAGAGCGTCACGTTCGCGCTTGGTACTATTTGCTTACAAGGTAGGTAATCTACGGTTTCTAGGGTATTCTAAAATAAAATTGCTCCCACACAAATATGCCTGCTCTGTCATTTTATGCCTCTCTTTCAATCGTATAAAATCTAAGCGGGTGGTCTCACAGTATCGTATAAAGAATATAGCCTTCCTGCGATGACGTCAGCACGTGACAGGCTCGGCGCTGGGCCCGCGCGCGGCGGCGGCCCGCGTCGTCATGCTGAGTGCGCTGGTGGCGGCACAGTTCCTGGGCACGGCGCACTCCGCTAAGATCGTGGCGCTGCTGCAGGCGCCGAGCGACGCGCTGCGCACCGTGGCAGACCTGGCCAGGTCAGACATGGCCATGGTGGTGCAGGATACTACTTACAAGAAGACCTATTTTGCGGTGAGTGGTTTTTACAGCAAGCGTATTTTTTTCTGTGAAAGTGTCCTGATATAGTGTTGTTATGAATGTTATTTTATTATCACCATCTTTTCTGTGGTTCAATTCAATATTTACCTGCGAGCCTAGCATGGCATGCGAAACACGATATGATAAAACGATTTATCGACATTTAGCCTGTCAAAATACGATAAATATAGCCACCATGTTGAATTTTGTATAGAGACGATACGATATCGTAAAATACGATATTCACGATACGTGGACATGATAGGGGGCTGATATCCTTTTCTGCTTACTACTACCATCATTTGCTGATAATCACCCTGATTCAAATAACAGGAGAGCACGGACCCTGCAACACAGGAGCTGTACCGACGTAAGTTGCTACCTCAAGGCGAGGCGGCGTACATGTTCGCTGAGGCAGGCATCGCTAAGATGAGAGGTGGACAGTTTGCCTACCAGGTAGGTCAATGTGTGAGCTTAATTTAATATGAATTTTCTAGTCAAAGATTCTTCACAACCTCTAATTGCGTTTTTATTTTCCATCAGGTAAGACGTAATCCATAGCCTATCCTATTTATTTGAATTCAGAAATAAAGCCTCGAGCACACCGGATGCGTGTGCGTGCACGTAAGCGTAGACGTATACGTACGTCTGAGTTGTAATGTATGGAACTGTATAGGCACGGGTAGACCGGATGCGTATGCGTAGACGTATGCGTAGACGTCAAGCGGTGACAGTTCTATACATTAAACTCAGAGGTACGTGTACGTCTATGCTTACATGCACGCATACGCATCCGGTGTGCTCGAGCCTTAAATGCGAAAGTAAGTCTGTCTATCTTTCACGCTAAAACTACTGAACTGATTTAAATGAAATTTGGCACATAGTTAGTTTTGGGCCTGAGGACGGACATTGGCTACTTTTTATTATCTTTTTATTATATATCCACCGTTTCGCGTGTAACAGGTGGAGGTGAACGGCGCCTACGACATCATCAGCAAGACGTTCACGGAGCCCGAGAAGTGTGGCCTGCAGGAGATCGAGGCCTTCAAGCTGCCCATGGTGGCCGTGCCGCTGCGGAGGCACTGCGGCTACCGGGACCTGCTCGCCAGCAGGTCAGACACAAGGGGATCTTTTAAGGATTGATGGCGTTGAACGTACTTCCAGTTCCATAATGTTGTGCTGGTTCGGTGTCAGAATGTAATTTGTGTACTGTTTACGAGTATGGTACAGTCGTTGCTTTATGTTCTCTTGTGAATTCTGAGAAAGTTTCCTAATAATCTTCTTTACTGCTATAGAACATTACCTAACCTACGTAAACCTAAGCCTGTGTGGACGGCGAATTCTTGAATTGCGTGTTAGATTTGGTAAATCTGTCTGCTCAGACTGCGCTGGCAGCGCGAGTGCGGGCTGCTGGGACGCTGGCGGCGCGTGTGGCTGGCGGCGCGGCCGGCGTGCGCGGCGGGTGCGGCGCACGTGCGTGTGCGGCTGCGTGACGTGCTGCCTGCAGTGCGTGCGGCGGGGGCGGGGGCGGGGCTGGCGGCGCTGCTGCTGCTGCTGGAGATTGTTGTGCACGAGGTCGGTAGAAGCTGCAGAGCTATAGAGTAATAGAGCATGTGAGGGCGCGGGAAAATGCTTCGCGCTCGTCCTTTAAATTTTCGCTGTCCCTTTGATTCGGCTTTATTCTGAAAATTTGCTAATAGCGCTAATAGCCATACGGAGCTTTTTATTAGGATTTCGCACGCGAAGGTTTCCAGACGAAACTCTAGGGAAATAATTTATCTGGCGACCTTAGCAGCAGCGCTGCCTAACCTGAGTAACTCATATTTTGTTGGCAACAACGACTGATGGCGCTGCCATGGTTGCCAAATGAAATATAATCCTAATTTTTTTGCCTACGCTGTCTGTCTGTCACGATGCTCATGGACCATACCCATTATTACGTTTTGTGACTTAGGTGTAATATAAATCTTTTAAAAATATTTTATGACATGTAAATTATTTTTTTAGAAAAGCACATTAAAATTTTATGTCTTTTATTTCAGATAACACTACGCTACAATCGCCTGAAAGGACAACATAATACCGCTATTACATATCCGGACCCGGATTTGTAAGCTATTGAAAATATATACGCTTGTAGTAAATCTGATATAACAAGGTAGACATTCACTTAGATATTATTTATTGAGAAGTGGGGTACACAAAATACATAGATGTAGCCTTAGATGAAAACAAAATAGCGGAAGATAGTGACTCGTCTCCAGCGTGTGGACCGCTTAAATTAGGCCAACGTCGCCTGATTTTACTCATTTGCAGTTGAGAGTAGCAATAGCGCGCTCGTGTGACGGAAGAAATTATTTTTTTATTTTAAGCGGGGTAAAAGTTATCAAAATGTGCTTCCTTCAATGTGCTTTTGTGCATTGTACTAATCACTCAAAAAAAACAAACAAAATTACATGGAATCATTTTTCACGCATAAGTACATAAAACTTTAAATTCTTAGGTTAATAATATTTATTGTAAATTCACTCATTGTTTTGATCGCCATTTTGCAGAGCGAGATAAAAATATATGATACATCTATGTGCGACAAGTTAAACAAGCAAACACGTGCCGTGCGTGTACGAATGCGCCCGCTGTGTTTCGTTCTTGCAGTAGCTTCTTACCATAGTTATTGTCCGGGACACGAGCTGACACGACTCAACCCGAAATTATTCCGATAATGCTCTATTGAAATGCGCTTGTCTCGCTCGCGCTACTGTCGAAATAAATAGGTTTGTCTCTATCGCTCAGTAGTGTACAACGTTAAATACAATTACAGCTGTGTGTGTGTTCGTGCGTGTAGTTGTGTAGCATGCCTAATTTCTAGTTGACGATTTTAAGGACGTGCCCTATCTTCCGCTATTTTGTTTTCATCTAAGGATGTAGCTAAAGAAATAAAACGAGTCACTTAAATTATTTTTATTGAAATAATTATTAATTATACTTAATACATTATACCTATTAGAAAATTAAACTGCCACAAATTCTCCAACACTAATTACAACATTCCTGCCTACTAATGATAGTCTACTATAGAAGATTCTTGTAGATACATATAAAAAATATGGCTACTTACATAAACTGGAAAAATCTCAACTAAAAAGATCTAATCGAAAAATAACATAGTACCTACCTATGCCATTTTAAGACAGTTGGATGCGAGTAGACTTACAAATCTGTGAATGTTGTCTTGGTTCTTAGACTGGCTTTACTTTTGTCTATTCCTGAGACAATCTAACTCTTAATAAGCTTGTTGACATGTTTTAATTACTTGCGCCACATTTCGCATTTGTGTGGCTTTTATTGCTGCTTTGTGGTAAGTGTGTTACTGACAGAACTTATAGGGCATAGAAGGTGTCTAACTGGGTTTGTGTACTTCAGTCTTGCACCATCTCAAAGTATCTAATTTAGCAAGTTAATAAGCTTGTGTCACCATGAAGGAGAGACATTCTACTTTTTATTATAATATGTTTAAAATATACAGTGGTTGGGAAGTGTAGCAATATTTACTAGCTATATGTACTAGCTGTTGCCCGCAACTTCGTCTGCGTGGACTACTGAATGTAACCTTCTTCCTTCTCCATACTTCCAACTATATGTACCTATATACATAATTTTCAAGAAGATTCATTCATTCAGTCATGAAAGCGTAAAGAGGTAACAAACAAATTTGCTTTCGCATTTATGATAATAGTTGGGATACTGCACTAGTCTTCATCGCCCGTAAGTCTACATTGGTTGTTGCATTTTAGTTTTTCTTTCATGGTTGTCATGTTCGTTTGTAGTTAAAGGTACATAATGACAATAACGAGTAGAGCGATAGCGAGCGCCGCGAGCAACACGTAGTCAACCAGCTGCGCCGCCGCCGCCCACGCCGAGCATTCCGCGCGCGAGCCCTGCGAATGTTGCAGCAACGTCATTATTCTGTACTTTAGCTGGGGGTTTTTTAACTATCTGAAAGATAGACTTCTTTATTGTACCTACACATAATTTGTAAATATGTTAACAAAGAGTTGATCGAAAAGAACATTTAAAAGGAGTGCTTATCTCTTCATTATACCTATATTACATAAAATACATAATTAAATTAGGGCTGTCTTCCCGAATTGGGATGGCCAGCACTGCAGTAACATGGACTGAAGTCTTCTGTAACGTTTTGCATAGCGGGGCCAGTTCAGTGAAAAGTTGCTATAAAAATAATTTTCTTAGTCAAGAGCGTTCTCTAAGGTGATGTACCTACATCACCTTAGAGAACGAAGAAAATAATTTTTTACGACATACACAGAAGAAAATCAGCTGTGTGTTTACGAGTAAAGAACCGCATCAGCATAGGCATCTCGACATATAAAATAGAAAGAAAAGCAACAGATAAGATTACCTCCAGTGGAGTGAGCTGGCACAGATCGGAGGCGGCCGCGACGATGTCTCTGATCCCCTGCGGCGGCGCATCGCGGCGGTTCGCGAGCCGCAGTACGGCGTTCGCGAACACGCTCGCGAGCGCGCCCGTCACGCTCAGCGCGCCCATCAGCGCCAGCGCTGTGGGGCAGGATGCCGCGCCGGGCAAGCGCGGCAGGGCTGATATCAACCTGAAAATTAAATAAGATATGGTTGTAAATACCTATCTATTGGGATATCTACTGGGAAAAATCTATTTTGTTGATGTGAGCATTAATAATAATCAAACAGGTAACTAAATAATAAACGCTTCATATTCATACTTTAGTCACTAACGGCCACATTCTTAGTGGTGACTTCCCTTGACAGTAATCGGGTCAGAGATCAGTAGGTACTTTGTGGTGGTGATGTCCAGATCAAGTGTCGTTGGTATGGTGGCCCTTGTGGCTCATTTTTAACTCTCTGTCCTTTAATTTTATTACTTTAAGTACTTATATACATACTTTAATAATCACTTATTACGTATCCTGGTTCTATGATTTATTTGCATTTCTCTGCTCGTCTCTGTTAATCCTGATGTACAAGAGTTGCATTGACCTAAATAAGTTAGACACACACACTTACCACAAAGCAGCAATAAAAGCCGCGCAGGCGCAGAGCGGTGCGCGTTGCGCCGGCGGCGTCAGTGCTGCCGCCACTAGTGTCAGTGCGGCGGCGGTGAGCACGCAGCCGGTGGCCGCGCGATGCGCCGGCGCACGTCTGCGTAGTGACAGCTCCCATGCTGCCGCCTGACGCAGCCCGCGCTCCACCGACCCCACCAGCACCTGCATCTCCCACGCTCCTATCTCCGTTATCGTGTAGTCCTTGAGAAACGAGATAATAAACTGCTGTTTAATACGAGTACCACCCCAATCTTGTAAAAAAAATCTGAAATTTTAATCATCCTTCATCCATCTTTCTATGTCAACGCTTCTGGGGAACACATGTTGCTAAAGATTTCGAGTTTTTGTGTAACCCCAGTATCATTCTAGCATCATTTTAGCCATGTAACCTACCTTACTGACTAGTGAAGCCTCATGACCTCCACTGCGATCAATTACAAGCTGCTAATAGATATCCGGAAGCCTGACTAGGTCTCGGGAGTGGCCTAGCTACGCTGCGCTAGCCTATTAAATAGAAACATGATAAGTACTTACCCGAGGCTGAAGAATTTTAAACTTCATTCCATCCGTAAACCTCGACACGAACTTGAAGGTAGCGAACTGCGTGTCGCTGGGCCAGTCGGCCAGTTCCAGCGACACGGGCACGGTGAGGTCGAGGGGTGAGGCCCACACCAGCGTGCCGTTCGCGTAGAGCCGCGCCTGCGTACCCGCGTCGGCGCCCGAGCTGACGGCGTTGGAGGCCGCCAGGTCCGGCAGCCACAGCCGCTCGCCCGACGTCAGCGCGCGGTCGCAGCCCCAGTCGGTCACGTTCCATGCGAGGCGGGTGTCGGTCCAGCGCTGGAAGGATACATTGGTTTTTTGAAGATATAATATTGTGCATTAAAGTATGATGTTTTTAGAAGGAGCTCTTATCTCACAGGACATCAAAACGTATTGCAGGCGATGACAGCACCGAACAACGCGTTATGAAATCTCTAAATATGAAAATGGCTTCGTAGCCAGATACAATGTCTTCTGATCGTCTTTCTATACTCTAACCCTAACTCTAAGGCGTAAGGCATTTCTGCCAACAATATACCTCATCTATGAAAGCAAACTGAAACCATTTATCCACATACCATGACAAGTTCCCCCATCATCCGCACGGTGCTAGCCCGCTCGTCCACGGCTGCATGCCTGACGTTCAGGGTCAGCATTAACGCGCCGGGCGTCGGCGGCGTCTCGCGCGGGTACTCCGCTAGCATCAGGTCCAGCTGCTGCGAGGGGTACGAGCTGTTCCAGCACTCGGAGCCCAAACTCACTCCTGAAAAGGGAGCCATTACGTGAAGCGAGTTAGCTCACGGTTGAAGAAGTGAATTTTTGTATCATAATTATCATCATCATCATCATTAGCCTATTGTAGGCCACTACTGGACGTAGGCCTCCCCCAGGGCACGCCACAAGGCTCGATGTTCCGTTTTTGCCATCCAATTACTACCAGTCGCCCTATCAGCTCTCAGGTTATTAGATAACCATTACGAATAGTCTTGTGAACCTATGTCTAGGTACTCGTAGATGGTAGATAACCCTACGTAGGTATAGTTTAATAATGGCGCCAGTTACTTTGTGTAGGGCTACATTATCTCTGTGACTGTATTCAAAAAAAGTAGTTCCAAACTTATGCACGGGAGTTTTTATAAATGAAACGGACTATACTAACTTACAAGTTGTCGCAACAAATGATAATACCGGTGAAAGTGTGCACGTCAATTGTGTGTAGGTAATTTAAATTCTACCCTCAGTCAGGTTGTGATTCGTTTGACAGATTGTAAAGAGGTTACGTGGCTTGAAAATATACTTTAGCGTACCTAGTAATTTTGCCATAATTTTGCGAGTGTGATCCGAGTGCCTAGGAGTTGTTTCCAGATTCCAGATTGTCCGAGAGCTTTTAAGGTAGGATTAAATTTGATTATTAACATTGAAATTTTATAATGGCGACCCAATTTATCTTGATTTATATTTAGTATTGTATTTCAAACATCAGTTCAAAATATAATTGTACCTTCCACGTCCCTCCTCCTTCTGCTACGTTACCTGACGTTTACAAACGTTAGCTCCATGAACATACAGACGGGAAGTTTCGTTCAGTTTAACGAACTGTGATCCTCCGTATTATGTGACGAATACTCCTGCACTAGGTAGATAATGAGGAATTATCTGACAACTATTAAAAGTTAAAAAAAAATTGTACAAATCACCTGGATACATTCTCTTTCTACGCCTGGATAGATGGCGTGAGCGCATCTCCATCCCGAAATTCTGTTTTGTCGTTGGACACGTACAGGGGGAGGTGAAGGGGGGAGCAGCTAGGGAGGGTGATGCGCTCACACTATCTATTTTTGACAGTTATTTTAACTCGTCAGAAAATCCCTCATTCACGAAACAAAACCGATTTCCTAAACTTTTCTTTAGCGGCCTTTTGTTACACACTACACCATCACTACACAGACTTCTTTCAGTATGACACAGGAATTTTGTACGCACACTAAGTATAATAATATTACAACGGACAATAGAATCGATTGAGGGTGATGAAAGTGCGTAAAAGAGTTTTACCGTAGACACTGTAGAGCAGGAACAATATGATGAAGGGACGCGACATGTTGGCAGCCGCGGTATCACTGCTTGGATTTCCTATTGAGCTTTCTGTACAGGGGTTACAAACCTTTTTTAAATGTGTTGTAGCGAGGTTATAGCCTATTAATACTTCCTTAAATCTATTTGTATTAGGTACGCATTATTCAGCAATTTCATTAAATACCTACCTTGAGATTTACGCCATTAACGCTTTTCTCGAATCCTACGAAATGCGTCGCGAAGTAAAATGACAAGATACGGATTTCTAGGTAAATTACGCTTCAAGTATTCTAACTATACAGGATGCAAAAATAAAACGATGTTTTTTAATTCCTCGTATTCTTTGTTTCTTCTATGGATCCAACCCTGGGTCACTGCTGGGAAACGACAAAAAAATTATGAAAAAATACTGTCATTTTATTGCAAGCAATGTATTCGTTTGATGCTCAAAGTACAAATGTACCTACAAAACTAACATTATAACATTTTCACATGGTATCTTTGAAAAAAATGTTTGTTAACCGATTTCAGATGGATTTATGTAAAAAAAATGATAATATTAATGTAACTTTGGACCTCAATATCTTGGAAACCCGTGATTTCCCAGGGGTGCTTCCATGGAAAAAAATTATCGTGATGTTACAAATAATACGAGGTATTAATATAACAAAGATGTCTTTTTACACCCAGTATAGGTACTACGAATTCGTTCAGTACCTGGTTCAGCTCCTTATCTTACCTGTAAGGAAGTGAAGACCTGCATCTATGTAGAGGGGCATGGTAAACTAGTTAATATTTGCAGTCCAATGCTGGACGAAGGCTTTCCCTAGGGAATGCCACACGCTACAAGGTTACTAATATAGGAGGGTTAGTGACTGCAGTGTGATGTTAGGACTATGTTGTCAGTACCTACGGGAGGCGCTGCTGCCATCTCCCAGATACCCTTAATCGCCTCTCACGATACCCACGGACAGGCATAGGTTGTGCTGTTCTATTCTGCCGTCATCACACAGCATACGGTATAGAAAACTTTAGGGTCGGTTCTTATCTGACGGAAAATCTGTCGCGTATTTGTCGGTCGCGTTACGTCAGAACATGCATATATACATATAACAAAACTTTCAATTAAAATGAAAATAGTTATTTGCTCGAAATATGTTACAAAATGTTGTAAGCCCCTGTTCATCTGTTGGTGCGTGGGTTTATCTGCGGCTTCCTCCGGCGATACAAGGACACGGTCCGAGCACGGAGTGGCACGGACGGAGGCGCGGCGGCGGGCTAGATGCGGCCTTATTGTTATACTACGTTATTTTAAAACAAAAGAGCGGTCAAAACACAAGTAGGTAATCTAATTTGTTAACTCTTGCATGTGATATAAGTTAAATTATCTCTAAGGTATAAATTAGCAGGCGAAATTGGGACTGTATTATCTATCTATTTAGGTAAAACGCCTTAGGGTTTGTCATGCATTTAGAATCACAGACAGCTTGGAATAGATAAATAAATGAAAATGAAATAAAACTAAATAATTTTATTTGCAAACGTGTTAACAAAAACAAAATGTTTTTAGTTAAGTAGTTACTTACCTACATTATATAATTTCTCTATTAACATTATGCTTAGAAGTAAATACAGAAAGATCTTTCGCCTCTACGGTACCTGTAAGTACGCAATGCAAATAAAAAGCCATCTAACTTAAATTATTACAACAACTAGTTAATTTTATAGTTTTTACATTTAATTGAACTTTACAGAAGAAACATACACCGTCCAATGTACCTACTTAACTATTTTCTGCCTCTAGGAACATCTTACATGATCTAAACTATTTTAGTAGTTGCTATCGCAACATAAAGTTGTTTATAGGTATATAAGTGTCGCCGCACACGGGCCACCTGCCACAGCTACAAACGCCGCCACGAGAAGTTATGTATGAAAAGTACAGGAAATATGCCGGTTGCGGCGTTTTGTGTTTGTGGCCGGTGGCCCGTGTGCGGCTCATATTTTGATAAGAGCAACCAAAGAATTAAAACACATACAATATTACTTTTTTTTGTCTCGTGCCAAAAGCCATTTGTGTGTGTGCAAAAAGTAGCTCTTTTACTAGCCGAGTCAAGCAGAAGGCTCTCTCATTCGGATCACTAAGTTTTAGTGTCTCGGCACTTTTAACTTAATTATGTAGCTACTAGATAAATCTCGACAACAGTTTACAAGAGGGAAGATCTATGGTTAAGATTAACACTTAGCAGGATTGTTTCCATTGTGAAAGCGGCGAGACACCGCTATCGAGTGATTTCTCGGACTAACGGAAACAATCCGCTCATAGATAGATGGTTATCTTTAGTCGAATCCAAAATTTTTAATCAGAATTGCTTACGTTTGCTAATCATGATAAAAAAACACTCAGATAAAAACCACCAGCTCTGCTGTCACAACATCCGATTTAAGTGATCACGAGCTCAGCGTCCAATTCAAGCTGCAGAAATGCAGATAACATGAGTGATAACTTCCTACGGATAGTACACTTGTGATGACATATTACGTCATTGATCACTCTGTGACCGCCCCCGTCTATACCCGAGAGCACTTGATATTACTCAAGGTAGTTACTGAGGGTCCTAGTAGAGGTTGCTAGTCCAGCGTCATCCTGTCATCATGTCTCAGTCATACAGCATTGAAGTTTGTCTCTTAATTTAGGCCAAAAAATTTAATAGAAATAGCATACTTAAGTATAAGTTAAGTATGTACCTATATATATACAAAAATAAGATCATACGACCACATTTAACATGTAGTGTAAAATTAATAATCTCTCATCTTCTATTCTATCTATAACGGATCGATGTTTGTGCACGCTAATCTCAGAAACGGCTGAACCGATTTCTATGCAGTTTACAGGAATACATATACGAGTATTGTGACGTCCCACTTAACATATAGGCTACTTTACCCGGGAAAATGTTTTTATCCTGGATAGTTTCGTCATTTTGTTTTTTTCAGCAGTCCACGCGGACGGAGTCGCAGGCATCCACTAGTATTAAAATAAGAGATGATATGTAGGTATATCTCGTATAGGTAAGGAGACTCGTAGTCTGCGCCACGACCGGTAACCGCGCGATACGTTGCCAAACTAAATAATGTGTAGACGTAGATACAAACTATGTATTATATTACTCATTCTGAAGCAAATTATACAGAAACTTCTAAACAATATCATTATAAGGTATACCTAATAATTTGAAGAAATGGATAACGTGGTCACCGTTGCATAAAAAAATATTTACATCTTATTTATATTAAACCTACATAAAATCAAAAGGTTTAAAATATTGTAAAAATAAACAATTTTACATGTTATAAAATTATTAATAAAGAAATGGAAAAAAATCCTCACCCGGGTGGGAATCGAACCCACGACCTCTGCATTCCGCGTGCCAGCGCTCTCACCACTGAGCCACCGGGTCAATTACTCGGATGTCGAATTTTACCATCTCTTTTCTAAATTACATATTAGCAACGTTATTTTTTCATCCCAATAGCTATACACTAGCCAAATCTCGGCAAACAAAGCTGAATCCCTCAGCACAATGTTTTAAAGATGAAACGATCAACCATATCCTAACGGATTATATTAATGGAGAAGTGTTTTTATAAATTTATCTTAGTCAAGATACTATATATTATAAAATTATTAATAAAGAAATGGAAAAAATTCCTCACCTCAATTTTACATGTAATAAAAAACTAAATACCTACTTAGTTAAAACAAACTTAACTCAACAACATCTACTTTTTAATTGTGATTCAAAGTTTTAAAATGCAATTAAACGTGACTTCAATAGGCTACTGCCGCCCCGTAGTAGGAGGGTATCTGCCCATACATAGGTCACTTGTAGTAAAATACATAGTTACTGTCTATTCTGGCAGTAAGTACATACTTATAGATTATTTTTATTGAACTATTTCATGATACACAAAAAAGAATGTTATAAGTTTTGTAACCTAACTCGACTACTCTCCCATTATGCTCTACTACTAGTCTCAATAGTACTCGACTAGTTTCTCGGCTTCTAGGCCCAGATTTTGCACCAAAAGTCTTGATAAAACCAGGATTTAACAAATAATTTAGAGAACACATAAGTTATTACTCTTGGGGTCACTTGCTGGCAGCAGGGGGCTCCTGGGCGTGGGAGGAGGTTGGCGGAGAGCCCAGGTAGTGCCAGTAGGGCGGCGAGTCGGGGGTTTGCGC
Source organism: Carposina sasakii (assembly GCA_014607495.2). Lineage (NCBI taxonomy): Eukaryota > Metazoa > Arthropoda > Insecta > Lepidoptera > Carposinidae > Carposina > Carposina sasakii. The sequence goes on along the minus strand of CP053159.1, from coordinate 14,229,042 downwards.
TTGGCACGCGGCCGCCAGGCCCGGCCAGCTGAAGCGGTACGCGTATCGTTTGCCGTGTACCTGCAGATATTTATGGTTCAACTTGTTAGTTATCTTTATGTACCTATCTATTAGGAAGTTAGGTTTTTAAGATCGTGGACATAACCATTCACTCTCTTCGACATTATTTATCTGACTGTCTGACTACCAGCTTATTACACGCTAACCAACTGCAACCCATCAATTTACCTGTCATTCTACCGTAGCATTTTACTGAGCATTGACATGCCTTCGAGAAACCAGCCCTTACAATTTTTAATACCGCGAAACTAAGAACTCTTTCTCGTAAAATAAATATATTTTGTTTTCACTTATTTGTGACTGCAAAATTACATTGAATAACTAGTCTAAATATAAAGTGGTAGCTATCATACCTTACTCATGATGTTCTTGTCATAATAGTAGCGCAGCGCTCGCGACAGCTTGTCATAGTTCATGTTAGGTTTGTGCTTGCGCCGGCCCCAGCGCCGTGCCACCTCATCAGGGTCCGTCAGCCGGAACTCCCCGTCGCTGGGGGGACCCTGGGAAGGTTCATTTCATTACTCTGTATCGTCCCACTGCTGGGTAAAATCCTCTCTCCAGGTTTTCAACTGGTTCTGTCCCGTACCATACTGTTGTCTTGATCTACAAGATCTGCCGGGAAGACTTGCAAAGTATTTGTAAATAGCCAATATCTTCCAGAGTACACATTACCCATATCTAATTCAATAAAATAGGTCAAGAATCCAGACTTCCTACGTGACTAGTAAGTAGATTCATTTCGCTACAGAGCTCTTTCTTCCAATATGAAACCACTTCCTGTGGCCACTTGTGTATTCTCGTTTAATTTTTAATTTTACGTCACTAACAAAATGTTTTGTTGTATATACCTATTTATTTATGTTGATTGTTAGATAGAGAAAACAACTATATACTGTGATGTTGTTCTATCTAATATTTACTTTCCATATCTCGATAAAAACTACCATTAGGTACTTCTTAATTTAATAAAACTGTCTAAACCCCCTAGAGCTCTAATATGAAATGTCTACCTGTCGTAGTAAATACGTATATAGTTAGCACATACCTCCCAGCAGAGTCCTGGTGCGGAAGCTGCCAGCTCCTCCAGCAGGAACTGCCACAGCTGCACCTGGCCGCCGCCGCCGCGCGCTGTCAGCGGTCCGTACGGGTCTGGATAACATGCCAACACTTAGTGTCAAGGAAATGGATGGTCTTTTCCATGCTAAACGTGGCTATATGATCTCCATTGTGACCCTGCAGTTCTGGCTACCCTATTTTAGGAACACAGCCGTGTGTATATTAATATATATGTATTTGAATTGGTATTTAAATTAAAATATCGGATGCAACCTAATAAAATAACAGAAACACCCGCGAAATTTTGCGATTTTCAAGTATTTATGTATTACCTATACAGGGTGGAAGTGACAGCCAGGCAAATATTTGACATTGCGACTTCAGACCATGATTCTGAGGAGAAAACCACTGAAAATTTTTGCAGGAAAATTCTCAAATTTTCCGACTTTTTTTCTTATTTTTAGCAAAAACATAATGTAGTTCGTCTAAGTATGCCTTAAATAATGACTTAAAAACATAATTTTAACATATGGATGATTTTAAAAAAAGTTTGTCCCAAAAAACTCAAATATACTAATTAACCACAAGGGAGAGTCACAATTGATCTAAATTGATCAGTAATGTATCACATAATAACCAATAAGCCCATTTAACTAGTCACAAGATCGCCCAAAACAATTGGCGCGGAAAGCAAACATTGCGGATAATCAAATTAAAAATGCATTTCCTGCGAGTAATAACACTGTTAACTCAAAACAATGGTACTTGTTCAGTATTTAGGTATTGGCCTGGCTGTCACACACACCCTGTATGTACTGTCTACCCGTTTATCAACAGTTTAGAATAAATTACACGTGATCATTCTTTTCTTTAGTTGACCATAAAAAGTGTGGTACAAGATGGGTAAAAGCATGTCAAAGCTCTTTCATTGTCATCCACATATAAGATTTCGTAGTAGCTCGTAGCAAGACTACGAGGACCGCGTAGCTAAGCTCGTAGCTAGGTAAAAAGAGTGTTAGAAAATTCCGTAGTAAAGTTTTACGAAAGTAGGTATTTCCGTAAATTACCGTAGCTAACTAAATAAATAATATTGCCTGTAGATGGGAGCTTGTATATTAGTGTAGATTAGACTGACCGTGGTACAGATGCTGTATGCGGCGGTGCTCGGACGGACTGAGCCACAACATTACGGCTACAAACACACTATTACACGAGTACACATCATCCTAGACACAACACTCAACATACACTCACTGGATATAACAATACAGTTCTATAATCGCACAAACACTAGGTAAGATACTTTATGATTTTTTTTTTTCACCTGATCAATGGGAATACTTAAACAAAAGTGTTAGACGAAAAGACTAGAAAAATAGACAAGGTAATGAAATTTAGCTGGCTTCACATTAGAATTCTTTAATTTAGACACCAGAAACAAAAATATATACGCTCGAATTGGGAAAGCTCCTTTTTTCAGTTGGTTAAAAACGTCTGAATATTTGGCAAAAAATTACGATTTTTTTTTGTAAAAATTTAAGTAAACTCTAATCTTTAAATGTGCGGCCGGATGCGGGTCCGGAAGCGGCGGAGTGTCTCCGAGGACGGTGAGGCCCCGCCTTCATCCCCAAATCCTTGGAGGTAAGCCGGGGTGAGCCAGGGTGAGCCGGGGGCGCGGCTCAGTATATCACTGTCGACGTCTTAGCTCTAATCTCCCGGAGGTTAATGCGGAATTACGCGCGAATCCGCGACTTTTGAACGGACTATTGTTTTTTTAATTTTGCAAACCGCGTAGGTACCCGCTATTACGTAGGTACGTAGGTCGTTAGGGCTCTATCTATATTTACAAAACCTCTCTAAGGACTTTAGTTCTCTAGTAGAGCTAGGCTTCGTATTTTGTTTAGAGAAACGATGCTTTATGTTGTCAAATTGCATTTTAACCCGTGTTTTTTTTAGAATTATAATTTATTTTACTTACTTACATACTACTTGAAATGTGACTCTCACTTGTCACACACGAGATAGGCATTAGCCTAGTGTGGGTGTCACTGTTTTACGTCCAATGGTATCTAACTATGACCATAGAGGACTATGACGTAGTTTCAAACAAAGGGGTAATAACTGTATATCGAGATCATTACTCTTATACCAGCATCTACTGAATACATCAACCAACCATCCACCCTATACCGAAGTCAATCAGCAAAGCAATAATAGACCAGTCAAGAGATTGTCAGAGATTATAGCACGTCGGGGGATGGGCAGGGTTAAGTAAGTGACGTAATTACACGTGACGTCGTGCGGCGAGACGCATGGCCACCGCGGGGGTCGAACCCGGGACCCCATCCCCTGCATTATGCATGGATACACTCCACCAGGCGCTGGCTACACCTACACCATGAGCTATATGGTTCAGTTGATAGTATACTTGTCGAACTACTGTGATCTGATTTCTTGTTTGGACAAGGTTTAGTTAAATTGAATTTCATTTTATTTTTTACCGGAATAGAAGATGGCTACTATATTGTTTTTTTATATAAAAGTAATGTTTTTTTTTATTGCAATGTTTCTACAAAAAAATTTCGTATACATCTATGTTAATCATTTGACTGTTCGCGCCGTTATCTTTAAATGCGTAGGCGCCTATACCTATGTGTGTTTTACAACAGTTAGGTATCTTACTGTTACCAAAAATATATCCCACGGACGAGTCATCCAATTTGGCGACTGGTACCAGGAAATAAACATCTATCTTGTACATACGTAAGTTCTAGCATCACTAATGCGACGCCGGCCTCCAGACATATGCCGCCGCGGCCACAACCAAGTGTTTCTTAGAATTACCATCGCCGTATGCTCCAAGTGAAAATAGCTGGCGACGGCGATGATTATATCGTCCCAGACGTGAAATTAGTAATTGGTTTATTCTGAAAACCTCCCTCTGGGAATTCAAACATGTGGTTTATCGGGTTTTGATTAGGTAGAGTAAGTGGTTTTATTTTAAAAGTGGGTGTTGATTGGTTTGGCGCAGGCTGTGGGTTGGCAAGGCGGTTTCTATTGAAAAGGAATCTTATTGAACCAATAGCGAATATGGAGTAAACAGGTCCTCTTGTATAATTCGGTAAAAATGGCTCCAATATTACTTTCCATCAAGTGTTTTACTTTACATTTCATATTATTCATGATAAACGAACAAAAAAACTAAAAATTTGCTTGAAATAATTGACCGAGCGGACGTGTATAGTAGGTACCAGGTATTATAGATGCCTGGAAAAACAAAAAACATGTTTTGCATTTTATGGTAAAATATAATGATTTACGTCGGTATTTCCCATGGTTTAGACCACACGCGAGTGTCGTTCCTCCGAGCCCTCCTCAGATGGGCGGAGCTACTAACTCCTCCTTCCTTAAACTCCGCCTATTGCATTTGCAGACAGAATAGTTTATTTTGAACAGTTTGCCTAGAAACTTGTTTTTAGAAGGATTTAATTTTGAGAGGCAAATCTGCTTAAAATCAAATCGTTCTGGTATATTGATTTATATTCTGATTGATTTACAATCGGTTCTTTAAAAACACCACAATTGTGCTAAAAATAGAGATTTTTAACTACCTGGAAACAGACAGTCACACGGACAGAAAGAACATAGAGCCAGCAGTAGGAACTATATGGTTTTTAAGAGTTACGAAGCATTTTCTCTAGTTAGGTGCTCTGTCTAAAAATAAGCAGAAACGAACTAGGATGGGTGTGCCAGTGCCAAACCAGTTAAGGGCAAATTTTGACTATGAAATACTCTAAACTGTTATTTTGTACTTTTTATATAGAAATGTGTATATAAAGTTATTTATTGTTTACTTAAGCTGCAATATTGATAAATTATTTGAATCTAAATACGTAAGTTTTTTTTTTATAATATAAACAATACCAAAAACGGGAATGAGCCTAAGTTTGACCAGTGCGCTCCGATAGATGACCACTTTTGCACCAATAGTTGACCACTGAAAAACTAATGAAGAAAGGGTAGCTAATTGAAAATAAAACACTTTTTTGATATACAAAATAACTTTCATGCAGGTAATGACTGTAAACTTATATTTAAGACTAAGTTACAACTAATTTTTAATGGCACAGTCGAAGGTATGTAGTAACTAACTATAATAACTAACAGATCAGATAACACTTTAAGTTTAGCAACACTTATTAACAAACTACCAAAGAAAAATAACTTTACACTTAAATTTTATGAGTATCACCTATCACAGTCGAGTACTTAGAATTAAATAAATCAGTCTCACCATGTTACTTGAATTTTACTTAATCTTATTTCGAAACAAACTGAAAATCCTTTAAAAAAATAATTGGTTTAGCACCAATAGAACAATTTTATATTATATCCATTGTAAAAATTTGGCCATCTCTTCCACCTTATAGGAACCTCTAGTATTTATCGGGACAGGTTCTTCTATAACTTCGATGATGCTGTCACGGTTGTACCATATGACATCTTCTTTGTCGGGCCATTTGAAAGTAGTTGCAGATGATAACACCATAGTACTGACTTCGGCCTGATATCCATCAGTACTTTTAATTTTCCCAGGAAAATATTCACCCTCGTACTTGACAATGACATAAGATTCCACTTCTAAGCTAACTTTATGTCTTGCAGGTTCTTGGGTATATGATATTAATGGAATATCTTCTTCTGAATCTGATTCCACAAATACTGTCTTTTTAATACGTTTTCTTTTAGGCTGTCTATTTTTTTCTGTATCTTTTAACATTTTCTTCTCTACACGAGCTAATCTTTTTCTTTCCTTTTCTTCCTTCTCATCATTTTTCTCATTCCAATATTTCACCCACTGAGCCGCACCAATAGCATCCGGTAAACGTGGCTTTGATATCTTTTTCTTACTATTATTTTTTAAAGGAGACTCAGTAGGCCATAGAATGGCGTTGGAAAATGCTGGGCTTATTGGCAACTTCGACGGGCCGGGTTTAGCGTCCTGTTGTTTTGGGATGTTTATGGTTTTTGGTGGTGTTGCTTCAATAATATTCGATGGTAGTAGGATAACTTCTGCCGCGCTTATTGGCATATTCGATGGACCGGGTTTAGAGTCCTGTTGTTTTGGGGTGTCTTTGGCTGTTGGTGGTGTTGCCTCAAGATTACTCGTATTCGGTGGGGGCAGTGTAACTTGTACTGCTCTTATTGGCATCTTCGGTGGGCTGAGTATAAGGCTCTGTTGTTTGGGGGTACATTTGTGTTTTGATGGGGTTTCTTCAAGATAATTCTGTGGGGGTAGGGTAACTTCCGTTTGTACCGGCTGTTGGTTTGATGGTGTAGGTCTAAAATTAGTTAAAGATATTCCCTCTAGTAAATTTGGAGAAATCAGAGTCGGTGTTTGTTGCTCTCTTAGATTTGCAGGACTGCTGGGAATCTGGATTTCAAGAATGCTCTCATGTTCTTCAGCCTGGTCCCCTGCGGCAGCCTCTTCAGTTTCTTGAATGTTCTTCCTGATTTTACGCCATACGTGGAAAAGTTCTTTTGCTGATTCTTGCCCGGTCCACGGTTCATTAATATTGATCGCTCGGAACTCTTCAACTCGCTTGCGTGACATAAGAGATTCAAAATATAGTAAGTGTTCTACGCATATTTCGGCTGGCTTATCTATAGCACTGTGTCTGCTTTCATTACTCATGCACTTATTGTAGTCTATAGCATCAACGTTGAAGGGGTACAATCCGCATTTGCGAAACCCATTACGTATTATTTCAGGAGTTGCAGCTTTCATTGCAATTCTTAGTAACGGAGCAAATTGAGCCCTAGTAACAACTTTATTTCCAGTCTCGCTTTTCCACTTGTGGACAATCTTTTTCCAAGAGTTTTTTAGTGGTCTAAAAACAGACACATCTGCAGGCTGTATTATATGAGTCGCGTTAGGATGTAGGGCGTACAAAATTATTTTATTAGTACTACAAAGTTGACTTACTTCATATGTTATGTGCGACTTGTGACCGTCAATTAGAAAAAGAACGGGAAATTTGACGTTGGAATCCCGTAATGCTGGCAGCAACGTATTGGCGATGTAGCCATAAAATACTTTTGATGTCATCCATCCTTTTGGTGACTTTCCGCTGGCCCAGTTATCTGGTATATTTCGTGCTATTTCAAGAGGAATCCTTTCGTAGGGGTAAAGAATAAGTACGGGCAAGACTTTTCCGGAAGCTGAAAAGGTTCCTAATACAGTAATGCTTTCTTTTTCTTTATCTTTAATTTCGTATAAATTGGCCATTCCTTTAGGGCCCAGCACTAAACCTGACATAGGAGAAATATTGAAACCAGATTCATCAGCATTTATTATCCTATCAGGATCGTCCAATATGTCTTCAGCTTGCTCAGTTATTAAGAATTGTCTTAAATCAGAGTGCCATTTTCTCAGACTTTCTTCCGTTACCCGGCTTCTCGCTGAGTTGATTGATTCAGCATATCTTTGTGATATATCGGGATGTCGTTTTAAAAAGCTATTAAACCATTTTCGTCCAGGAATCCCACAATTAAAAGGATTTTTCCGGCTATCCTCTTGTATGATTTGGGTAACTGTTTCTAATAAACGTTCTTTTGACATAGGGATTCCTTTTTTAGCGTTAGCATTAATCCACTTAGTCAATAGCAACTCTTCTTGCGGGGTAAAGATAGTTGGTGGTCCCATTTTGCGCTGTATAGGATATCTCATATTTAATTTGTTTATGACAGTCGAGTGAGGTATATGATATTTAAGACATGTTGGCCTTATTTTAGCGCCTTTATTTATTTCGTCAAGACATTTATGCAGATCCTCTTCTGAGTATTTAAAAAATGTTTTTTTGGGAGGCATCTTTAATCTTAAATAAGGAGAAATAAAGTTACAACTTTAATGTGGTCAGCTAAAGGAACACTTTTTTTACTACTGTGTACCAATAGCAAACCAGTGGTCAATTACTGGGGCACACCGTATAAAATGGATTTATACATAGGATGTTAGTACTAAATTATCAAACAAATGCATTGCTATGAAAAAATATATAAAAAAATAAAGGACCATAGATAACCAGTTGCAAACCATTTGGTCAAGAATAGGTACCCGGTACAACGAGTGTTCCGGTAGTTAACCACCTTCAAAAATACTTGATAATGCCATTGTTTTTATTAAATACTAACTTATAGCACTTAAGTAAATAATAAATTTTCTAAATAATACATTTGTGTTTTGATGGGGTTTCTTCAAGATAATTCTGTGGGGGTAGGGTAACTTCCGTTTGTACCGGCTGTTGGTTTGATGGTGTAGGTCTAAAATTAGTTAAAGATATTCCCTCTAGTAAATTTGGAGAAATCAGAGTCGGTGTTTGTTGCTCTCTTAGATTTGCAGGACTGCTGGGAATCTGGATTTCAAGAATGCTCTCATGTTCTTCAGCCTGGTCCCCTGCGGCAGCCTCTTCAGTTTCTTGAATGTTCTTCCTGATTTTACGCCATACGTGGAAAAGTTCTTTTGCTGATTCTTGCCCGGTCCACGGTTCATTAATATTGATCGCTCGGAACTCTTCAACTCGCTTGCGTGACATAAGAGATTCAAAATATAGTAAGTGTTCTACGCATATTTCGGCTGGCTTATCTATAGCACTGTGTCTGCTTTCATTACTCATGCACTTATTGTAGTCTATAGCATCAACGTTGAAGGGGTACAATCCGCATTTGCGAAACCCATTACGTATTATTTCAGGAGTTGCAGCTTTCATTGCAATTCTTAGTAACGGAGCAAATTGAGCCCTAGTAACAACTTTATTTCCAGTCTCGCTTTTCCACTTGTGGACAATCTTTTTCCAAGAGTTTTTTAGTGGTCTAAAAACAGACACATCTGCAGGCTGTATTATATGAGTCGCGTTAGGATGTAGGGCGTACAAAATTATTTTATTAGTACTACAAAGTTGACTTACTTCATATGTTATGTGCGACTTGTGACCGTCAATTAGAAAAAGAACGGGAAATTTGACGTTGGAATCCCGTAATGCTGGCAGCAACGTATTGGCGATGTAGCCATAAAATACTTTTGATGTCATCCATCCTTTTGGTGACTTTCCGCTGGCCCAGTTATCTGGTATATTTCGCGCTATTTCAAGAGGAATCCTTTCGTAGGGGTAAAGAATAAGTACGGGCAAGACTTTTCCGGAAGCTGAAAAGGTTCCTAATACAGTAATGCTTTCTTTTTCTTTATCTTTAATTTCGTATAAATTGGCCATTCCTTTAGGGCCCAGCACTAAACCTGACATAGGAGAAATATTGAAACCAGATTCATCAGCATTTATTATCCTATCAGGATCGTCCAATATGTCTTCAGCTTGCTCAGTTATTAAGAATTGTCTTAAATCAGAGTGCCATTTTCTCAGACTTTCTTCCGTTACCCGGCTTCTCGCTGAGTTGATTGATTCAGCATATCTTTGTGATATATCGGGATGTCGTTTTAAAAAGCTATTAAACCATTTTCGTCCAGGAATCCCACAATTAAAAGGATTTTTCCGGCCATCCTCTTGTATGATTTGGGTAACTGTTTCTAATAAACGTTCTTTTGACATAGGGATTCCTTTTTTAGCGTTAGCATTAATCCACTTAGTCAATAGCAACTCTTCTTGCGGGGTAAAGATAGTTGGTGGTCCCATTTTGCGCTGTATAGGATATCTCATATTTAATTTGTTTATGACAGTCGAGTGAGGTATATGATATTTAAGACATGTTGGCCTTATTTTAGCGCCTTTATTTATTTCGTCAAGACATTTATGCAGATCCTCTTCTGAGTATTTAAAAAATGTTTTTTTGGGAGGCATCTTTAATCTTAAACAAGGAGAAATAAAGTTACAACTTTAATGTGGTCAGCTAAAGGAACACTTTTTTTACTACTGTGTACCAATAGCAAACCAGTGGTCAATTACTGGGGCACACCGTATAAAACGGATTTATACATAGGATGTTAGTACTAAATTATCAAACAAATGCATTGCTATGAAAAAATATATAAAAAAAGAAAGGACCATAGATAACCAGTTGCAAACCATTTGGTCAAGAATAGGTACCCGGTACAACGAGTGTTCCGGTAGTTAACCACCTTCAAAAATACTTGATAATGCCATTGTTTTTATTAAATACTAACTTATAGCACTTAAGTAAATAATAAATTTTCTAAATAATACAACTTTATGACAATGATTAGGAAATAATAGGTTATTTTAATAGATTTAACTTACCTTAACGACGTGCACTTCTAACTGTAATGGCCGCCGGAAGGCAAATGAACGAGACATGCTCTGACAAAAAGAGCATGAAAGCAATACTTTTCGTTTACCCTCACCAAAATTGTGTCCGAAAGGTTGGTAACTGACTAGGTAACATAATAAAACAGTAAACTATTCAAAAAATGCCCGCCATTTCTTATTTTATTCAATTGAACATGTCAGTGGTCAACCACTGGTACCTGGTTTGCCACTGGCACACCCATCCTATCATTTTATATAGCGGAACAAATCCTACAAATCTTGGTCCGGTAAGTACTTAAAATCAACTTAAAATCAACAATAGCAAAAAAAATTATAATAATAGATAAGTATTTCTTATTATTGTTCGAAATTATCGTAATAACAACGAACGAACGAATTTATATATATATATAAAAATTATGTACTACTCGTAGCTTATTTGCAAAGGCTTTTCTATAGATATAATAAAATTGTAACGGATCGATGTTTGTGCACGCTATTCTCAGAAACGACTGGACCGATTTCGATGCAATTTTCAGGAATATGTTGTGACAGGTCCCACTTAACATATAGGCTACTTTTTATCTCGGGAAAATGTTTTTATCTCGGATAATTTCGAGACATTTTTTTCTGCAGTCCACGCAGATGGAGTCGCGGGCGTCCACTAGTGATAAATATAACGAGTAACACCTTCATAAACAATTAAATAAATAAAGACTAACCCATCGAACTATCTTATTTAAACGAATTACTGGGTGATTAAAAAACTGTAAGAACCTATGATTCACCAACATCACCCGTTCTAAAATCCTAATTGCAACATCTCCATGACAAACGTGCGTCGACTAGAGGTCGATATAGCAATATTACAATATTGGCAATATCTTCTCGGGTAGAGAGTGCAGGGTCGCCCGGAGGTCCGCATTCAGCTGGCATGAGTCACCGGCATGAGAGACCGGGGGTCCGAACTCCGGAATGTGAAAGTCCTAGCTAGGGCATGCCGACAGGTGCCGTGGGATCTTTAGGAATGGGGGAACTTTTTAGGTCTGTGTAGGCCTGTATTTAAAGTGAAGAAGACGTGAGGTTATTTTTTAACATCTGGTTTTTATTGTTTGTGAATTTAGAATATATTCTTCGTGGAATAGAAAAGGCTAAAGTTTAATTACCTAATATATAACACTTTTTTTTACTTAGATGGCGATAGAGCACATTAGATGAGGCACACGAATCTCCGGCATGGCAGTAAATGGCACTTAGGTTTATTATAGTTTGTATCTAGCTTGGTACCTGTTAGATTAATAAATTAGATAAGTAAATATAAAACAGTATCGGTATATGCAGCAGTGCAAACAAATTAATCAAATATTTTTCGCCTGCGACCCCATCTTCACCCCGAAACATAAACGATGTAATAACCGCGTGACTCTTCACACAAATCCTACCGAAGCCCTGGAGCCCTATCCCCGCTCGGGATCCATTGACTTGCAAATGGACTCCAGCAGAGACGCCCCTATCAAATGAATCAGAATAGAAACAAACTCGATAGGTACTCGTATATCGAGATGTGGTTGATTCTATCATTAGCATTAGTCTATGGCCGATTTCGTTCTAAACTCGAATCAGCTTGGCGAAGAGATGGGAAGTTAATGTGGGAAAATTATTTATATTAGGTCATTACATTTCATTATAAATAGGTTATACAAAATTATAAGTATAGGTAGGTTAGGTTATCCAAGGGTACTTTGTATCTATGCCCAGAAATTTGGTTGGTTTTTCAGACATTTCCAGTATGTAACAGAAGTGTTTTTACTATTGTTTGTGTTGCACAGGAACTTGTGTTGCATTAATGTGTATTGTGTTCTTGACATTTTCGAGAAACAGATTAATGCAACCCGTGGTAGGGGAAATAATAAAAGATGAAGCACGAAATAAGCGCCCTTTGTGAGGACAGAAGTCATATCCGGGTGAAAACTTGTATATTATCTCGAAATAGATTAATTAAAACTACCTAAGTACTAAAATACTAGGTACATGAATGACGAAACGAAATGTGTCGTTCGTAACCACCAGAATTCTTAAAAGATAAAAAATATACAAATTTCAATAATACCTACTTATTTTAAAATTAGTAGCCACTACGAGTATTCAACGTTAGTATTCAAGTTTATTGACTAAACTAAACACTCCGCTCCAGTATTAAATTGAATACAAAATTGTCCAATCGGCTATGTCTGCTAATGTTAAAGGACGCCTTTTGGCGTGTCACAATAAATTATGGTCTGCAACCAAAAAACAAAGCAAACAACTTTACACCACAAGTAGGTAATAAAATATTAGTTTGGTCGGGTTTTGATATCTTTTTGTTTTATGTAAAAAATAGCCTAGTGCGGGGAGAATTATTTATTTATGTACAATCATTTATTTCGCACTTTTTACATTATTTTATTAAGTAGTCTAAAACTGAACATCGAAAAACCAAGAGTAGTTTGTCGGGACAGACAGGATTAAATGTCAGGATCGTAGTGTAACAAAAAAGTGTTATTTTTGAAATTAAAATCCCTTAGGTACTTCCTGCAATTGGTTTAGCAAAATCTAGCATTGTACCTCACGCCTACGTCCTATAATGTCCATGTTATGTCCCATGGGGGTAGGGTTACCATATCTCAGGATTTGTCCTGAGATTTCAGGATTTTTCGACTTTTCTCAGGATTGCGGCCGGATTTTGCAAATCTCTTGATATCTCATTATCTTTTAGCATAGAGGAATAAGATGTCATAGAGTGCTAATGTCATACTAACTGTTTCGATGCACCATTAGACTTTTCGGTGCCTCACAATTCCAGTCCATGACACTTAGATTCTATTAGTGTAATGTATAGTAATGTACTACATTACTAATATATTGTAACGTATAGTAATGCAATCTAAGTGTCAAGGACTGGAATTTTGAGGTACCGAAAAGTCCAATGGTGCGTCGAAACTGTTAGTATGACATTAGCACTCTATGTCTACATCTTATTCCTCTATGCTTTTAGTAACAATTGAACAGATAAAATCTATAGTTATTTATCCAAGTGAAACAAACTAAAAATAATCTTTTGGTAACAACCCCGCCGCCGCTTTGAGTGCGATGTGCAAGTTGCAACGCGTGAGCTAGATCCGCAGTTCATAAAACGATAATAATACGTTTTTGAGAGAAAATTCTTAAACTGTATAAAATCTCAGGACTTTTCCATGGAAATCAGGCTTTTTCTCCGGTCTTTTAATTTATTCATCTGGTAACCCTACATGGGGGTAGAAACAGATCTCCATTTAGCACGTTCCAAACAAAACATACTTACTTATACCTCTTTCGCCTCGTCCACATTTATTTATTTATTAAATTCCTTATACACGCTCGCATTGTATAGGTAGGTATGGTTTAGACCTGACAATGTTGATGTTACTCACTGGGACCAAAATGATTTCCCAGCTAGTATTGGTACATGGATGCTGGTTCCGTTGACTCAGATTCCGGAACTGAGTCACGGCTAGTTCCGAGTAAAGTGATTCACTTCCGCAAATTACTATTTGGGCAACTATCTTGGTGCGTCTTACGAGTTACGACTCTTGCGCAATCGCTATACGTACTTATTTTTCTTAACGACCTACTTGTTAACCAGATCTAGAGAAAGGCTTTGTGTGATCTGTGAGAACGAAGTATTGTAAAAGCTAGTGCGTCATGCAGATGACTCTCATCTCATAATGTCTTATCACTCATTCACAGAGCTCTTGTCGGATTGATAGAAATGTATCATTTTTGTACATAAAGTTTATTATATCTAGGACTTGTAGGTATATTATGTATAATTTATGAAACAAAAATAAAGGAGAGTAAGGTTTAGGCAGACTGGCATACACAGTAAAGCGAAAGGACATATGTACTTACTTAAATTTATACAGGGTGTGTGTGACAGCCAGGCAAATACTGAACAAGTACCTACCATTGTTTTAAGTTATACGACAGTGTTATTATTCGTAGCAAATGTATTTTTAATTTAGTCATCCGCAATGTTTGTTTTCCGCGTCAATTGTATCGGGCGATCCTGTGACTAGTTAAATGGGGTTATTGGTTATTATGTGATACATTGCTGTTTTTTGGATCACTATTGATATGACGAATATTGATGTTTGTTTCCGAGTCATGGATGTTTCTATACTTATCTATTACCGTAGCTTCGCACAGTTACGGCCATGGAGCTTCTCCATGAAAGATTCTTCTATGCTGCTCTGGGAGTGAAAAAAAAACGTATAATACTACAGCTGCTTCTCTTCCCGGGCATACTGTACAAGTCAGTAGAGGTATAAGAGGGTCTTGGTGTTTTGTAGGCGATGGGTTGACCACCTGTCACTACTAACCGAACTTGTACATCTCAACTATACCCTCAAAATTGGTCAGAAGTGGCACCATATGGTTCTATTGGCCCTTGGTGTTCTGCCTAAAGATAAAGATAAAGGCGTGATTATATGTATGTATGTATGTAGTACCTACCCACGACAATTAATGTGTTGTGAAGTGTGTGGATATTATTTATTTATTTTATCAATTGGTAAAAATTTTGTTTTTAGGAAATTATCTACTCGTAAGGACTACTTTTAAAAAATCCTGGAAATATGAAAAAAAAAATCGGAAAATTTTGGAATTTTCCGCCTCAGAATCATGGTTTGAAGTCGCCATATTGTTATGATATTGTGTCATAGATGGCTGGAACAAGTGATTAAAAATTAATCATATGTACATATGAAGATTAAAGATAAACATAACGAATAATAAGTTAAAATTTAAAGTTAATAATATTTTATAATTGTAATCGATTATTTCAGTTAATGTAAAATAAATAAGATCCAGGATTTTTTTTAACCGATACCTGGCAGCACGAACAAAATGACGTTAGGATTTTGCCTGTAGATATTTAAAAAAAAATGGCACTTGGTTTGGCGCCATTGCTGGAGGTTGAATATAAGACAGAATAAGTGAATTATTATTGCACAAGATAAGTATTTAGTTATATTTTGTTGTTAGAATGTAAATTAAGACCTGTAAATGATTAGGTTAATCTGATTTATGGATTTCATATGTAGTTGTTTAACATATATACGGATGCCATTCCTCCTCGAATTATTTTACTTATTACATGGTGTAAATCATAGGCATCCTTATTAAAAGTGTCAATTATTGATATGTAGCTAATAGCAGTGTACTGGTTTCATACCTTACACAAGGAATTTCGTTGAATTTATATATTTTAAATATTTTCTAGTTAAGTAACATATACTAGTTAATTAACTCATTTGGAAAAGATAATATGTCTAATAGAGTTTCTTGTGATGTTTCTTCTCCATGGTCGTAAACGTTCTGAAGCACCAGCGGTAAAATGTGAAAATATAAGAATACATTAATAACTATGTCATTCTTTTTATTGTAATATTCCTGTAGCTAATAGTATTTGTAACAATATCAATATTTTCCTGACTGTCACAAACATCCTGTATATGAGATTCATATTTAAAAAAAATATCGGTAAAAATAAATTAGACTAAACTTATCTAAAACTTTCTGGGAAAGAGTTACAACTGATAACGGAAGTTCAATACGGAATTAGCCGATATAAATTTCAAAATTTTTGGCGAGTATGTCACAGTATTTAGTTTGTCATATTTTGGCACGCGCGTCATGTACGAACGGTGGAATCCTCGCATACCGCGCATAGTTGGCGCCATCAGGAGTCAATCCCGCTCTCACGGAGCTAGTGATTCAGTTCCCGGAGTAATTCCTCATCTCTGCCAAAAATCTCTCGTCACTTCCGCGGAAATAGCTACAAATAAATTGGGGGATATATTTTACGTTCACGGTATTTGTAGCACGTGAAATTAACATTCGTAGGTGCTTCATATAACTACATTAACATTTAGAAGGAATAATTATTTTAAAAAATTACCATAAAAATCAATTACAGCTATACATAGATGTCGTAGATCTGGGATTAGTAGGTAGGGGTATTTTTGACTAACGAAAGAGATCGTTGGCTATCTGAATCACATTTAAATCTAATACGTATCGAAGTTACGAGTAAGCCCTCGGGGTGTCACCTTACTTACTAGAAGGTTTATCGATCCTAACTTAAGAAAGCCATGAAAATTAAAAAGACACTTTTTTGTTAGGTTGGGGACGTTCAGCGTGGGCGGGTCAAGTAGTGAAATAGGTAGTCATTTATAATGCGTGGACAGAGTTAAGTAGATCACTTCACATCGGGCTATTTCCCCCATAGATGCCATCAAACCCCCTTGAGACAGGGCTGTTACAGTAAATTATTGTTGCCGGTATTCCATTGGACTCATTAGATCTTTCGTCCGATTATTTTTATCTGGGAAATGGTGATTGTCCAAAAGATCTACTGTAGATTTAGAATCTACGGTAGGAACTTATTTATTCAGTGAGCGCTTCTTTTTACACGCCATAATATGTAAATTAATTTTATTCATCTTTATTCTTGAGTAGCTACCGAATTACCTTTTATATTCCCTTAAGATAAAAATATTACTATGCCTATTATGGTCAAATCAAATATCCAAGGTGACCTAAGCTATGCATGCGGGCAAAAAATAAAGCGATCGAAACCTGTGCGCGCGCATAGTTCATCGGACAGTGACCTTATTGCAGGGTTTACCGGAGGGCTAGTTGATGTATAGATAAAATTATAAGGCCCAATTAAAATATAGAGATGACGAGGATAAAAATAAGCAACTGTTCGTGGACCCAAAAAATTTGGATTTCAATGCAAAACCAAATAGAATAACTAGCATTATTTTCTTGGTACTCGTAGGTTCTTTGTCGTACGTCACGCACAGTGTGAAAGGATCGTTAAAAATCTATTGTGTCTACGATGTAAATGAGTTTTGCAATTTATATTTACTAATAGGTAATTGCTCTAAAAGTATCTAAGGTTATTTTTTAACAATCATCCTAAATATTTTCTAAGAAAATAATGTGATTCACAACCGTTACGAGATGAATGGCCGGTGCGTGTGGTGGTGACTCACCATCATGGCGCCGCGTTCATTCATGATGGTATTGTTTTGGCGCGCTTTTCTAGTTTACTACATTTGTCGGCAGATGGCGTTGTAAAGTATAGTGAGTAAGGGAATTAATTTAATTTTTATCTACTTACATTTTTGTTATTTTCATAATTTTTTCAAGGTTTGTAAATAGGAAACTTGAAAACTTGACTTTGAGACTCAGAAAGTATAGATGCATACCTAGCTAGCTTATGGTTTATTCGATATTAATAAGGCCGCTAGCCGAATATGTAGATATATGTACGGGGCTGTAAATTAAAATGCTGCTCTGGGAGTGAAAAAAAAACGTATAATACTACAGCTGCTTCTCTTCCCGGGCATACTGTATAAGTCAGTAGAGGGACAAGAGGGTCTTGGTGTTTTGTAGGTGGGCTGACCACCTGTCACTACTAACCGAACTTGTACATCTCAACTATACCCTCAAAATTGGTCAGAAGTGGCACCATGTGGTTTTATCGGCCTTTGGTGCTCTGCCTACCCCGTAAGGGATAAAGGCGTGATTATATGTATGTATGTAAATAAAAAGTACTTACGCAACTTGAATTTGGCGATAGTACTAGCAGAAAAGCTGTCGTATTTTTCTTACTTTTCATTGGCTAACATGGTAAGCCTAGGTAATTCTTTCTAAACCATAGTAACGGAATTTCAAGATTGTACTCACGATACTCGGTCTGCACGGAGGTGGAGGCCTGCGCCTGATGCTCCGGCAAGGGCGGCGGCGGGGGCCGGCCGGTCGCCTGCGCGTGCGCATGCTGCAGGTACGCGTGGAAGATGCGCGCCGCTTGCTCGTTGCCGGAACACACCTGCAAGGGACGTGGACACGGTTTATGCAAGCATGGATCGTATCATCAAAGGACACCTTTTCAAAATCCATTAACATGAAAATTTTGGCCACGAGCAGATTCTCGTCAACAGTACCTACAATAGTCTTGAAAAGACGACCTAAACAAAATCAAAACCAGTCAGTTTTATCTACAATAGGTACCATTGACGCTTAGCTCTGTATACCTGAAGAGGGTTGGCGTCAGGCAGTCAGCCGGCCGTAAAACAAAGGCCAGTTCTTTGGCAATGTGAATTTCGAAAGAAACCATATTGCGCCGACCCATAAATAAGGGGATAAGGGCAGGAAGATGATATGTACTATGGCAAGATGCAAATCAGTCTCACCTGTGTCCACTGCTGCTCAGTGAGGGCCAGCAGCGCGGCTCCAGTCTCCGGCAGCAGGTGCCGCCTCGGCGCCGGGACGCGGAAGGTCTTGCCCACCCAGCGCACGCAGCGCCGCACGTCGACGGACTCCCACTTCTCCGGGTCTGCTTGGACAGTGGAGATGAAGATCTTAATAAAATGCAGTCGACTTGAACTTGATCAGTTAAAAAGCTTTCGTGTTATTGAACCAAATTTGAAGAAATTTAACTTTTAAAATTTTTTTACTCACATTTTTAGCACCTAGTTTTATGTTAGGTAGGTACTCTAAGACAGGGTTTCTCAAAGTGGGGGTCGGGAACCCCTAGGGATACACCGTTAGACGGTAGGGGGTTCGCGGAAAGATTTACGTAATGGTGGCTGGTTGGCTGTCAAACGTGTGCGGTTCGCTATCCGATGAACTGAAAAGATATTTTCCAGATATTGACAAATCTGAAAGCTGGATTCGAAACCCATTTATCACAACTGAGAGTGTGATCCTAGTTTAACTATTAAGCAACAGGAGCCCATAATAGAAATGTGTGCTGATTAAAGTCTTCAAGCTGATTTCAAACGCATGTCCTTAATTGATTTTTGGGCAGGTAGACTGAATGAATATCCTGAACTTTCTCGCAAAGCGGTAAATTTCCTTTTGCCCTTTGCAACAACCTACTTATGTGAGAGTAGATTTTCACACCTTGTAATGTTAACTAAATATGTATAGAAATCGACTTGTTGCTGAATCAGAGTTAAGATTAAAACTGTCTAAAATTACTCCTCAAATTGATTCAATTTGTGCCGGGAAACAAGCCCACCCATCCCATTAATATATTTTTCCCTTTTGCTACTTACTGTATTTGTTAACTCTATTTGAAATTAAAAACCATATTTTCTTCTACAGGTAGTTTTTTTTATTTTGAGTTAAGGGTTCGCGATCGTTTGAGAACTTTTACAAGGGTACGTGGGGCAATAAGTTTGAGCAACCCTGCTCTAAGACATAACTCCTATAGTCATACCTAGGTGTTTGATAATCTATTCAAGTGTCGCTTATATATTTGGGTGACTAGAACTACAAGATCGCGAATGAGATTGTACAGCTACTTTAACATTTCTATTCTCCTTAAAAGAAATTAGATCATCACGTAAACGGCTATATTACGGAAATAGGCAGTTCGATTAAAATTACTATTCTCTCTCTATCTACCCATATAAACGTTTTCGTTTTCTTTCTTTCTTTCTTTCTTTCTTATATACCTACAGGTGGAATACATGTGTGGCAGAAAATGCGTATTGTTGTTAATCATATCATAACTAATCATAACATTGCTTTATGAAAGATTTAATTGTTTGCTTTAGGAAATTGTAGGTAAACACAACAATTTTGAAACCTTGAACTGAAAACTTGTAGTTAGTTAGGCACTGTTTAATAATTTCAATTTCTTAAATGTTTTAATTCTTGATTATTTATTTTGGGTTTCATAAAGTTACACACACACACGGACTAACTGAGTGGTAAATACGGAAAAGGTAACTGCGTCGGTAGGTACCTAAAAGTGAAAAGTAAATTACTAGTGTACCTAGGCCTAAATGTTACGCCGGGCGCCATTGAATTTATCATAGTTTAAAACTCATTTAGTTAATCAATTGAATATATTTTCTGTAAGAGGTTAAATTACTTTTATTTATCTAACCTGTGACAATAATATTTTCTCTTATGTTAATCCACATTAAACATGGTAATGAACGTTTAGGTATTTAAAGTTTTGTCAAGCTGGTATTAAAATTTCGTTACGTTAGTTTTGCTAAGTCTGTAGTTGTTAACTGTAGAGTTCACTGTATTATACTTGTATCAGCAAAACTTTATAATAAGGGTTATTATCTTTTTCAATTTAACAAACTTTAAACCTAATTAAAATAAGCGCCACCGCTGCCGTTTGGCAAACATCACAGTGGTGTAAGGTGAAATTTAAATTTACAGCACATTATTTTGCATAATTATGCCACCCTTTCTTTGTATACCTAGATAGTGTTACTCTAGTACCAATACCTACATACGCATTTTGCATAGGGTTTAATTTTGTGAAATGCCTATAATAGGTAGAGTCAAGGCGTATAAATAGAGTTAAAAGCTTGGTTCTATCCGAGCTCTACTATAACGGTTTAATTTGAGCGGTTGGGCGGCGGCATTTAAAAAGAAAACTTTCTTGATGATTTTTTTTGTTAGGTATGTAATCCCAACACTAAAGGGTAGGTTATTTTTTACACCACCTATCTCATTAAAATTCGATTTTATTTAAAGGTATGTAGGGTTAGGTGTGTATAACATTAATTTCATGACGGCAATTAAATTGACGAACAAGGCAAGATTATCTAAGCGAGCCTTCTGATCCTCTCATCAGTGCTGCCACCACATCTGTCACCACAACTTCGGCAAGATCCAGGAATCCAACACTACACAATCACATCACATTACCGGCGGGCACTTCATCCCCCGAGTCGTCGGAGTCGTCGGCTCCAGGGGGCTGCTCCATGCAGACATCGCGGCCGCCAGGGTGCCGGGTGGAAGGCAGCAGGTCACAGAGAAGCGTCAGTTTGGCAGGCTGGCTCGCTACTAGGCAGCGCGCGGTCACAACTCGGCAGTTTTATGCCGTAAGCGAGGTGACGTCGCGCCGCGTCATCTCATAAGGAAAACGGATTCTGGGAACGCTCCCATGTGCAGTGTCAAAGATGCTAGTATTGCGGTGCATTCGGTCCAAGTGGTTCTACTGGTCTATTTTTTGTGTTTTGTAGATCTGTGTATATCACTTCGTAATGTGATTTATGATTATTTTTTGTATAAAGGCTTTTCCATTGTAATCTGTAGCAAAGTGAAGGCTTTTAAGCCATTTCATTCAGGTGATTCAGATTGTTTCGAGCGGGATCTATACCAGCAACACCATTGCGGGTGCACTCATAGGTAGGTAATTGCAACGAGTGTATGGTACAGTACACGAGTATAAGTTTTGCACTTTTTATGTGGCGACTTGTGATTATGCTCTATGTAATGTTAAATTTAATTGTAAATTAGCTACCAAATTACCAGTATGTAATTTTTTTGTGATACGGGCTTTAGATCTTTTCATATAATAATTACATACATACACAGTGGCGGATTTACAAATTTAATAGTAGGCCATTCAATTTTTGCCGCCCCTACTGACTTGAAAATCAATACGTTAGTTTAATCCCGTTATTAGTATGATTGTGAACTTAATGATATTTCTGTCAGTTACTAGATTATTTTTGCAACCCGCTATGTACTGAAGAGTTTAATGTTGACCTAAAAACAGCAGCATGTACTAATCATAAGGTGGGGAAAGGCATGACTTAAAAATACCTACACTATATGAACACAGACAAAATAATGTGTGGTCAGTAAACATTGTTTTTGTTAAATATTTTTTATTGCACTTAACAGTTTAAAAACAATACAAACAATTTCTATTAAAATATAACATGTTAACATTTGTCCAGCTAGAGTGCCAGACACTCTTAGTGAGCTGTCATGTCATTCGTTCGCCTCCCGTGTTGCAACCCAAAAACTACTACGAAAATACATACCTACCTACCTACGTATCTAGTAGAAAAGAAATATGTATTTAAATGTTGAAACATATTACGCGTTAAATATCATTTTTATAATGAGGGTAAAAGTTACTAAATTTAAATTGAAATTAATATTAATAATAGTTATTTATTTATTTTCTCTCCACAACAATCAGATAACAGAAGATAATTAGCTAAGAACTACTTAAAGGTAAACAGAAAGACCAAGACTTGGTAATAAAACAATATACACGAAGTTGTGGAGAGACGGTGCTCGTGCTAGGCTCCGAAGATCCTGTGTTACGAGTTTTTTATTTTATTTTTATTGAAACGCTATTGGAATATTTTAAAATTCATGATCACATAAGTACCTAAGTATATATTACAGTGCGTTTATTAATCGTTTATTTATATATGGATTGTGTATACGTATAATTATATATTTTTTTTTCTGTAAAAAAAAAAATTGCTAAATTTGCCGCCCCTCTAAATCTGCCGCCCTAGACACCGGCCTACTTGGCCTATTGGTAAATCCGCCACTGTACATACATACATATGCATGCACCAGTTATTTCGAAATGGTGCTACAGTACGTTTAGCATGAGACAGATGTATGTCACCAATTTGTGAAAGAGGAGGAAGGATGGATAAGAGAAGAGAAGAAAGCTGAAGAAAAAGACCAAAGCAATGCCTTGCGTAACAATACACAAACTTTCGCTTCGTTTTTAGTTAAGTACTTAGTTTCAGTGGCGGACTGTCAGCCGCGAGTTCATGAGTCAGTAAACGATCAAATAAGATGTCTTTGATAACCAAGGTATGGAGTACTTATTTGACTTCTGTAAGTGGTTAGTTTGTCATTGTTTTATAAGGTGATTCATATTTATTGGGTCGGTTGTAGAATACTGACGGAAATGATGTGATAAAGTTCATTCATCTGAGGATAAGGTCCTCCCTACTGTCATTTATCTGAGAGGCATGAATGAAAGATGACAGATAGTAGAACCTAATGCAATTAAAGCTGTAACAAACCGTATGTATACGTTACTGAGTAACGGGCACTGCATCAAGTACCGAGTAACGAAACGTTACCCAGGAATTCGTCTCGTTACTCGCATGTTTCGTATCATGGTATCATGGGTATTTTTCGGATCGCAAGTGGCTTATTGATATGTTTGTCTTTGGTCGTATGTTCTACCAATGCGCGTGATGCGGTTCATTTAAATCGCTTATTTCAAAGAACGGTGATTAGGTTTGTTTAAAGTACTTATATATATTTTTTAAATAGTCAAAGATTTTTACTGTTTTGTACTTTTCTTTGTAATATAATTTAAGATTGTGGTTAAAATTATCTAAATAGTAAATCCATTGCAAATTTGGTATACCTATTACGTCGACAGTTCACGTCAATTCGACTCGTTACCAAACTACATACTATAGTTACTATACCATATGCGGTATCGAGTTCGATAACGATACGATAGTAACGAGTACTCATCGTCAAAGTAACGAATACATACGGGTACGCTTTTATTCATTACTTTTACACCTCTAAATGCAATATTAGACTACTTTATTACTCTGAGCTTTATCCATTATCTTTAAATAGGTACATACTTACATACCTACATAGGTACGTATCGGTCCCGCCCATTATCCCCCAAAGAGGTTGGGCGGAAACGTACTAATTATAATTACACACCCACTTTTCACTGAGCTTACCGCCGCTTTTCGGGCACAAATACAACAATCTAGCTAAACAATACTTACCTAAAATTATTTATAAATAAATCTGAAATATGATTAAGTACATTTGTAGGTATATTCACACACTTAAGAACACATTAACCAGAATCGGTATACAAATACATTCAAAAATGTTAGTTCCGAAATCAGGTACAGATAAATCAGATGGTTATTTATAAATCAGATTCTACAATAGCTTAAAATTCATCCTCATTTAGAGCGCAAAAATGAAAACTAAGGAATATCGAATACTAGCGGCCTCCCGCGACTTCGTCCGCGTGAGTCATACACCCTAGTCATACATATGGGTGAATTTCCCAGGTACGTTTTTAGCGCGGCGTGGATGAAAATCGTAGTGGAAAGTGCAAAATGCACATTTATTAATTTTTTTTCATTAAGTTCAGACAGTGATCTAGACTAACGTTTAAAACTTAAGACCAAAATCTATTTGTTTACGCATTAAAAAAATTATCGAAGGCTCTAAATCTAATTGCGGTGCTATGTCCCCAATTAATTTGCAAAAATAAATTTGGCTATTTAAATTTTCGGGTGAATTAATTTAACAGAATACATACGTATTTTAAAAATACATTAAATAACACTATTATTTACACCATTAGCAGTAATTTAACTTAACCCGGTAGTGCCTGTAACAGCTTTTTAAAAATGTCCCGCGGAAAAAGTTTATAACGCTGGCGCATTTTGAACATTACACTATTTCATCATAATGAATGAGATAGATGCTAAGCTATCTTTCCCCGCACTGCTCTGTCAAGCCATCGTATACCAAGTACAAGGATGTTTGATACACTGAACAGTTTTCCCGCCAAAAACGTAAGTATAACCTGCAGTGGCGCAGGAATACAAATTTATCATATAACGGTGTCATGTGTATTTAAAAAACTAAAAGGCTATTTAAAAAGAAATTTTACAGATGATTAAAGATTAGATGTATCGACGTAATTGCAAATGAATTATTACAATTAAAATAATAGTGTCCGTTATAATTTGAAATTTGTTACTTAATTCTAAGTACGGTGTCGCAACTCCAGTGGCTCCGGTGGCAAAAAAGAGGGCCACCGTAATATAATAATGTCACCGTAATTGATATTATGTCTTTTTGTATACAGGATGACTGGAAAACGGGTATTATTTCTATTGAGATGTAAAAGTACAGCCCATTTTCTACCTTCATGAGTAGGAAGACCCATTAAAAAAATTACGGCTTCAGGGTTATGCCCCATTTTGTAATGTTTTTAAAATCACCTTATTATTAAATGGAAATGCATAAAAAACTAAAATACGTGTATATTTCAGTAATTCAACTAGATAAATAAATAATCATTGGAGACAAAACAACAGACATCAACTTGGCATTGTCAAAGTACAATTACCAAAAGGTTTATAATTTTTTTTCCTGATTCTTTCCTATTCATTCAAAATAATGATTTCACGTAATTCGCACACTTAATTAAACTAAATTCAAAAGGTATAGTTATGAAAAAGCTTACCAACAGCTGACTAATAAGAATTTTAAAAGTGCTATCCTATATATATATGGCGCGACAACCTTTTTTAACAAGTAACCTAAGTTTGTAGTCAAATTTAAAAAATACAAAGGTGATGAACTGACATTATAATATATATATTATAGCATAGGAATCTTACTGCTATCCAAAGGCCTTTTCATGATGCAGTTCAACTTGAATCGAGGTCATACCGCCACCTCCATCTCGTCTTACTCCTACCCCAGGCAGCCGCTCTGTAGCATCCAGCCAGTTGCACTGTTCGTCTATCTTTCGGTGTCTAAACGACTAACATGGCCGGCACTTTTACTGTCCAGTTCCTTTTTGGTAGGCGATTAGCATACCTAATGGTGTTCCTGATGCAGTCTGAGCACTGTAGGTCAATCGATAGACAGCATAAGTACACATATCGACAAGTAGACGTTATAAGATCATAGGAAGGGAACCGTTCCTAAATGAACTAAGTTCTTCCAGGCACTTAAGATTCATCTCTCAATATTAATAGCTAACCAATAAGAATGTAATATTTTTCTGAGTCCTGACTGTTCACAGAAAAAATATCTATATATTGAATGTTCTACTGGCCTAGTAGGTGTATGCACATAATTATTATCTACTTCAATCCCACGTTTTGTGATATTGATTATGACTTGGCCTTCGGTTCAAACTCAAGGAAACTACCCAAAATTGCTACTATAAACCCGAGTAACTTTGCGATAAACCCGAGTAAATTGAACAAGTACGCCTGATGATAACAGAAGAGTTCTACATTCTACTTGCCTCAATATAACACTGCTATAGGCTGCAGCGCCATGGAATGTATTTTTTGAAACCTATATTGGTCAGCTGCTAGTAAGCTTTCTCATAATAAATTACACCTTTTTGAGTAGCTTATTAAATAAGGAATTTAGTTTGATAAAGGGTACGCATGACGCAGTATATTATTTTGAAAGAGTAGGGGCTTAATTGGCAAAAACATTTAACAAATTTTGCTTGACCATTCCATGTTGATAGATTTTTGGGAGGTCAAAGTATAAAATGTGATTTATTTCTTATATGCCATTCTACTCCTCTAAAAGGAGATTTTAAAAAAATCATAAAATGTCATATCTCCGACACTGTGAATTTCCGGATGGGGTGTTCCTCATATATAAAGGTAGCTAACGAGGTGCACATTCAAATGTGAAAAGAAATGATCCTTATTTCTGGTTTTCGAAGATTTTTACGTAGTTACATATAAATAAATACGGCTAGGTTCCTGAAATGGTGTAGTCAGAACGGTTAAAGGAGATACCATGGCCACTACGTTTTATGCTAAGAAAAAAGTCACTAGGAAGCATTTTAAAGTATGTAATAAAATATTTCCCTAACTGTTAACGTGTTCCTTAAATTTGTTATCATAGTTTCTAAGCTATAATCATAATGATAAACATTATTACCAACTAATAAACGAAAAATCTAAAGTTTTCAAGTTCTTATAAAATAAATAAATAGGTAATTCGTATGATGTTCTCCTGTATTTATAATTCCGCTGGTTGTAATAAATTTCAGTGGAGAGATTAACAATGTCGGTGGTTTGATAATAATATCGGTGGCGATTGAAATTTTTAAATGCAGATATCTCAAGAAATAATACGTTTTTAAAAATGTGTACCATATGACTGAATATTATATATTTTTAGCTATTACTTCGAATACAAAAAAGTTATAGAAAGTGGATATAAAATTTCGCCAGCGTAATTAGTCAAAAATCGAGGTTGTTGAAATTCACCCATATAAACCTTTATCTTGAATCACTATCTATTTTAAAAAAACACATTAAAATCCATTGCGTAGTTTTGAAGATCTAAGCCAGTGGTTCCCAAAGTGGTCCAGGTGGACCCCCAGGGGTCCACAAGAGACTCGGTGGGGGTCTACGTTAATGTGAAAAAATGGAGGTTCACGATTATGACGAACTTTCGAGGGTTCGATCAAAAAAACTATGTTACTTTGTCTTAGCTGCTCATATCTCATCATATTTATTCCGAGAGTTACTTTACTATATTAACTATGGTTCAGTGGGGCAAGCACGAACCTTTTTACGCGGCGTAACGCTAGCGACTCTAGCAAAATCTATGGAAATTGACAGTTTGACGACAGCGTTACGGACTATCGAGAGGTTCGTGCTTACCCCTCAGAACGTAGCGGGCATTGCGGTCGTGCAATATGTAAATTTAGCGGTTGGGAAAATCCGAATTTTAAATATGCATGTGCCTACTACCGTATGTCTTTATAATAGCAGCCAATGTCTGTTATTAACTAGGTAGGCTAGCAGTCTAGGCGTTTTTTAGGAAGTGGGTCAGATAACTAGAATACCTACCTAGAATTTTTCATTTTAGTCATAGGTACTTAATATTATGATTTTTAAATATAGGTAGGTTACCTATGCAAGATAATGTTGAATACATTATCTTACATGTTTTACTTCTACTGCCTAGGTGATGAGTAGAAATATTCGATCTTCAGTGTAAAGCATGGTATTACTACTAAGTTCCTGGTGTAGTCTTGTCTGACTGCGTGGCCTAGATTAATTCACTCAATATCACGTTATTTTTAACAAGATGAATATAATTCCTTTGCCTTTGTAATGGACTTAAAAAAAAATAGTTTATCCCCGAAGGAAAGGCAAGGGGAACTCAGCCCATACAGTCATTGTCTTAAGTAAATGATTTCTGAATTTATGATGGATGATAATGATGATGATGAATGGAAACGTCGGGAAAATCCTCAAGAACAAATGTAAAATTAGTCTTTGTAATGGAATTTGGATTAAGTATAAAACATTTAATGTTTGTTTTGACATTGACAAATTCGGCGGGAAAAGCTAGAAGGGAGCGTGTGAAATTTTCTTATGAAAATCATAATTTATTTGTAAATGGCTTGCATGTGTCCGTAAAGTGATGTTTTCTGGTAGCTAATTTGTAGCTAAATGGGCTCATGTAAGTTGTTTCTGCAATACTTTTGATCTTTACTAATTTTGCACCCATTCTTGAGAATTTTCCCGACGTTTCCATTCATCATCATCAATATCATCCATCATAAATTCAGAAATCATTTACTAAGGACAATGGCTGTATGGGCTTGGAGTTCTGCTTGATCATAAGCTTTTATTTAATGCTCATATTGACTACGTCACTAGCAAAGCGTACAGAAATCTCGGATTTATTCTGCGCACTTGTAAACCTTTTAATAACACTCATTGCATGAAAGTTCTATATTATGCTTATGTGCGCAGCACGCTCGAATATGGAAGCTGTATTTGGTCTCCACAATATCAAGTTTATAAAGACAGAGTAGAAGGTATACAAAAAAAATTCCTAAAACATCTAGATTACAAAACGAAGACCTATAATGAATGCTATGAGCAAAGATGTGCGCACTATAAAATTCTATCCTTAGCTGATCGCAGATTATTGCTCGACCAACTGCTGCTTCATGACATACTCCATGGTCGACTGGACAGTCCACACTTGTTGTCTTTGATTCAATTCTCAGTGCCAGTGTACCGCACAAGACATACACAGTTTTTCGCTACAGCTTTAACGCATACTAAATACGCCCAAAACTCACCTATTAATCGTATTTGCACCAGCAATAATCTGCGTTTCTACGATATAGATCCATTTTGTCACTCTAAAACTATTTTTAAAAATAAACTACTATCAAAACTCTTACCTTAATTGTTTCCCAATTATGTGCCTACTACTATTTGACCTGGTTAACTTCGTTCTGCCTTACTTACTAGTCTAATACGCTTTTGTTGATGTTTATTGAAATTATAATGATGTGCATAAGATACATGATGCATACCTTCGCCGCCTACCAGTTCCACCTTTTTCACAAATATAATGATTAGTTAATTATTGTTGTTGTTACTTGTAAGTTTACAACTTACATTACATTTTTTGTAGGTACTTAAGTCTGAGGTCTGATATCTATAACATAATTTAATACTAAATACTTATGTATTATTGTTCAATTATTCATTATACGCCTTTACTATTAAAACTATCTACTCTGTGTAACGGCTGAATAGGAAATAAAAAATTTAAAAAAATAGTTAAGTTAAAAATTAGTACTACTTCTCGGTGATTTATATTTAGTTACTCTAGGGATACCAGCTTTTAGCTTATGTTAAGAGACATTTGTATAAATATATATTATCATGTAATGCTGTTTGGTTTCCTAAATAAAGAAAATAAAATAAAATAAAATAGTTCTCCTTGCCTTTCCTTCGGGATAAAATAAACAAAAAAAAAATGACATTGACATTTGTTTGAGGCTGTATGGGCTTAGTTCCCCTTGCCTTTCCTTCGGGATAAACTAAAAAAAAAAAAATGACATTTGTTTGACATATCTCAGATTCGGCGGGAAAAGCTGGAAGGGTGCAGGTGTAATTTTCTTGTGAAAATCAAAAATTGATTGTAAATAGCTTGCATGTGTCCGTAAGGTGATGTTTTCTGGTAGATAAGTTATATTTTGATTACTTGTGGTGTGAATCTAGTGCGTGTGCATGGTTTTATACGCAGGTAAGCCGAGTAAAACTTTAGCTGGATTACGATTTCTTCATGGGCGCATGTAAGTTGTTTCTGCAATAATTTTCCATTTTGACTAACTTTACACTTGTTCTTGAGGATTTTCCCGACGTTTCATCATCATCATTATCATCCATCATAAATTCAGAAATCATTTTACTAGACAATGATTAGGCTGTATGGGCTTAGTTCCCCTTGCGTTTCCTTCGGGATAAACTAAATAAAAAAAAAAAAAATTGACATATCTCATCGCTATTGTTATTTATTTTTATTTATATGGTGGTGATAAAGGTGGAAATTGGAATTAATTAACTAAAGTTATTAATCTAAAATGGTTATTTACGGTGTTTATATAATCAGTAAATCTGGTGGTCTTATATATAATTATGACCATAATGTTCCCAAAGTAGAAACCGAAAAAACTTTTGGATACCCACTTGACATAAAACTGCAGTATGAAAACAAGAAAATTGTCGTTGTTTTCGGTCAAAGAGATGGAATAAATGGTGAGTGAATAAAAAACGAATGTTGTGATATTCTACTACTTATATAATATTGTTCAGAAAACCTCCTTGGGGCCAAACATAGGTCTTCAATTGCTCGCAAATTCTCGTCGAATTACGTGTATTTTCTTGATTTATTCACTATTATAAACTGTTGTATACATTGCAATCTCAATATGTAGTCTTTCAGGCCCTCAATTGTCCCGCTGGGATCAAACAATTCATGTATTGTTTGGTAATATTCTATGTTGGATTAATGTTGTCATATCAATCTATCGTAGTAGTGCCAAAAATTCTATTTTTTCAGTTGGCCATGTACTATTGTCAGTAAATGGTTCTCCAGTAACCGGGCGAACAATGGAAGATGACAGAGATGTTTTTGATGTTATTGAAAATAAGGTAACAGTGTTCGTAATAATGATACTAGTATAAACTCAGAATAATAACCTTTTATACACAGTTTATCTTTGACAGGAGAACTACCCCTTAAGCCTGAAGTTTGGGCGGGCTCGAGCCACAACAAATGAAAAGATAGTCCTAGCGAGTACATTCTACCCTCTGTTTGCGCTCGCCAGCCAGCTCAGCCCTATCCCCAAGTCCTCCGGCATTGAATCCCTCTTGACTGACACATTTAAACTGTCTTGTTTCCAAACATTAACTGGTGAGTGGATGTTGCCTTTATACTTACATTTCTATTGGTATGACTTATCAAAACACCTTCGGTAGTAACTTCCAATTGATACCTAATTAAGTAAACTTTTGTTAAATATCCATCGAGGGTTCACCCAACTTGGGGCCCTATACCCTCAGATCTGCCGACTCATGGTAACAAACATTAGACACTACAGGAAATTTTAACTTCCAAATAGTGACTCCTGATACAATTAAATACTTTTTAATAAGTATTAGTAGGTATATAAACATAAAATTGAGTAATGATCAGGTTATTCTACAGTACCCATCTTAATAGCTTGTACTCCTATTGCAGGTGTAAAATTCATCACAGTAACAGATCCAAACATGCAAGGAGCAGAATTAGTTTTGAAACGGATCTACGAGTTATATTCAGATTATGCTCTAAAGAACCCTTTCTACTCCCTGGAGATGCCGGTGCGGTGTGAGCTGTTTGACACGTCGTTACACACGTTACTAGAGCTGGTGGAGAAGTCAGGCACCGCCAACTTATAGCTTGCGAGTTAATATGTAAATAGCTTTAAGGTCCAGACTATTAACACCTGAAGTATTGACACGTCGGTAGAATTTCCAAAAATTGCAAAAAGCAACTGTGCCCTTGTTTTAACAAAGGTGCGAATGACGCGTGGGATGCTGCTAATGTGTCTTTGACAATATAAAATGTATGAGATTGATATGTACTGACACATGTGGCGTGGCGTCGGGGTGTTAATAGCCTGTTTTCAGCATTACTTTTATTTTTAAAATACTGTATATTCTGAACATGTAGGTAATGCAAATTATTTATGTTATGTATGTCAGTTTTAATTAAAATATATCTAAATATAATACTTATTAAGGCATCAAGAGAGAAGCTCAAAGAATGTTATTGTTACTGCTAAGGTGAACTTTCCTGCTTGAAACTTTCTAATCTTTTCCTTGTTAAAACTGTACTGTTAGTACAACAGAGTTGAATTGAGTACTGGGGGACCATAAAGAACAAAACACATTTTTTTTACAATAAAAAATTTATTGATGTAATTATTATTTATAACAATTTGAAACCGGGACAGGTGTCCCTCACACTCGCTTTACAATAATCTATAGTAATATATAATTACTGACGCTCGTTTGTACTTGGTAGACACACGACAGTCAAAGGGGGCGCGGGCCACGGGTCGGGGGGCGGGGCTTACAAAACTACAATTATTCTAAAATATAAAAAAAAACCTTAGCAAAAAAGTTCTTTAAAAAATCCGGCGTCCACACATAATTTACTCTTTGATCACTTAAATAAATAAACCAAATATGCGATGTCCCGTCGCGAGCCCGCGCGTCCGTCCTACTAGTACGCAGGTACTACTAGATAATGTAAGAGTTACAAGAATATACTCCTAACGCTATTTAAAGTAAGTATCATCTCCAGAAAGCGTCGCATATTCGACACGCATCAGTACAAAAATAGTCGCGAGCGGATTCCGCTACAAAATATCTCACTCGCTAAAGTCTTAATTTAATGGCCTTAACAAACCTACAACACTACGCACACTCCGAATATCTCTACATTAATTAGTCCAACCTTAGTTTAATGATAAATAATTGTTAAATTTAATCAAATTTTAAATTACTAATATCTGTAATCATTATGCGATAGTCATCGAAGCAGAACTGTCGGGATCGATGTTACGTTCGATACGAGTAGTCGATGTAGCTCGAGCGACATGTGAGATGATTTCAGTCGAGTTACAACCTCTGTGCTCCGGCGCAGGCGCAGGCGTACGGACCACCAGCGCGACACTAGTTAACTAATCATAAAAGTAATACCCTGGCTGACTGGTCACCGTTTTAGAATTACGGCTTCATCTGCTATGTAAAGCGATATTTGAAGGAGCCATAAGTTTTAATCAGACAGAATTATTTTACGAATCTACTGAAACTATTTTGTTTTATTTTCTCTGTAAAAATAAATGTTTCGAACCCGTCTCCCGATTTATTTTCTAAAGCTAATAGTATATTACCTTATAAGTTTTTAAAATTCTTTTTAGCAATCAAGGGGATATATTTTTGTTACAATATAAATTAAATATTAAAGGTGCATTAAGTTGTATCGTCGGACGCGTTCAGATATCTGTATTTATGTAGATAAGGTATTTCGGTCAAATCTACACAAAAGTAATAAAGCGAGTTACAGTATTGGTTTTGATATAAAACTCCACTGTATTATATTTCATAAACATAATCTGCATTATTGGTGCCATGTGCGTTTTCTTTTCACCTACCTGCATATCCTGTTTCTGAGTCTTGAAATAGTTATTGCACTAGAAAATGGCACCGTCACTTTATATTGCACACAAATATTTATATTATGAATGGAGAAATCCTTTTATTGCGAGATCAGTTTTTTGAGCAAAAGCAATAACAGTAGACTACTAGACAAGGTCAGCTTTAAATATTTATGTGAAGTGATTTTAAGTGGATTTTATATTATCTCTGCACACGCCGGTAAAACTAAATAACATTGAAAGCAACATATTTGAGAATTTCTTGGTCATTTGTCATAACATATACAAACACGTGATTATTAGGAAGTACTTACAATATTTTCTATTTATTGTATATTATCTATCGGTTAGAAAACGATATATAAGAGATTATCTGAGTGCAGTGTCGAGACGTGAAGCCCCGGAATATAGATATTCTGTGAAACAAACAACGCTCTCGTCTCGCGCCATCTGTAGTTCATTTAAAACACTGTTATGTATATAGGTATGTAGATTAGCGTCAAACAGAGTTTAGTCTCTTTTACATAAAACTAAATCTAATTTAACAGGAAATTATGTACAAAAATGGTCTACTATAATTTGCGTTAAAACATCGTTTCAGATATCTTTTTAAAATATTTCTCTTTGAATGAGAACTGTTTTTGCAGTCTAATTATGTAAGGCCTAAATACTAGAGATTGAGATAATTCGCATATCGTAGGTCAAACATTAAATGGTTTAGTAAATCAAATAACCTGCGAAACTATCTCGATCTTAAGTATAAGTAGCCATTAGTCAAAACACTTTTAGATCATTACTATGTATACCTCGGCGAAGTTCTCTGTAAAAGGTCTATTCTAATAGACCCTGTATAAAATCCATGAAAAAATCGTCATTCTTATGTAGGGACACATCTTTTGCTTGTCCTTTAGACTAAATTACCAATCAGATCCATATTGCAAATTGCAGACTTTATTCTGATTGATAAAAGGATTTTGAATAAATAATAAGTTCATTCGAGTATTTGAAGTGGCCTGACTGCAAAAAGACCGTCAAAGGAGTGATATTATTTTTCGTAAATTACGATGGATACGTGCGAAACGGACGTAATTTGACAATCATACAATGAAATGTTTGTTAATAGTATATTTGTATGATATTACACAATCAGCCAATAAAAATGTTGAACACTATTGTCTGTCAAAATACTGTAATGACATGACATCGTCTATCCATTTCAATCATTAAAGGAACATTCTTAAATAGCTACTTTATCTAATAGATCTGAGTTCGGGGCAACATGATTTCTTTCAAAATGTCATAAATGGCTAAAGATTTGAGAAGTGTATTTTTTCCGGCTGTGAGGTGTCAACCCTCTTAGTAAAATAATAATTTGATGTTATGAAGAACTGCACGAAAAAAATCTGTGTTACATAACGGCCCCTTGGATAGATAGAACTCACGCGTGAAATGTTAATTACATTATTAATTTAGGATATTAGACAACTTGGTGGTGGTAAAACGTGTCTTCTGCGCATGATTTTACACACCTTTTATGAAACGAAAATATAAATTTTCGTTGACAAAGTGTATAGGTACCTGTTACACTGTTTATACCTATACACATTCAGTTTTTACCAATAAGTGCTTCATTCATTATTTTGCTTTAATTCATTATAAAGCTTTATATAATTTGAATATCTCCTATACAGGGTGTAACAAAAAGGGTATGTTAAGCGAAAAGCTACGTAAATAGCCCACTGTAGAGGACCTATCCACAAAATTTGAGACTCGAAATCACATGTTTATTTTTCCCGATAGTATGGAGAATTTTTAAACATCTCAGGAATTTTCATACAATCTTGAAAAATAAACATGTGATTTCGAGTCTCAAATTTTGTGGATAGGTTCTCTACAGTGGGATATTTACGTAGCCTTTCGCTTAACATACCCTTTTTGTTACAACCTGTAGATGAGAAAAAAGAAAAGGGTAGGAAGATAAAAACATTGAAATTACTTATGAACAATAAAAGCGTTTTCGAAAAAGAAAGACTAGAGACAGATTCACGCAATATAATTATTTCTACATGTCATTAAAACCAAGAAGTAGATGAACCATCTTTCATAGCTAATAAAGATTTTTAGTGTATAACCTGTATTTTTGTTTCCACTTGTGTTAAATCACAGGCAAAAGACACAGCTAATTAAACAGTAAAGCTCTTTTCAGACTATATGGTCGATTCTGACTGTCCACACACTTAAACATAAACCTAAAATTAGACAGGTCTGTCCCTCTCCATTCTTAGTATAAATTGCTGCGATAGAAAAAGACAGGTAGGACTATTGTTAAGTTTAGGTTTAGTCAGAATCGACAATTATCTATACATAATATAAAAATGTAACGGATTGCTGTCTGTACATGGAAGATAGAAGCAAAATTTATCAACGCAATAGTACCCAAAACGATGATTTTTGGAATTTTTGTCTGTTTGTCTGTGCGTTTGTGCACGCTAATCTCAGAAACGGCTGAACCGATTTCGATGCAGTTTTCAGGAATATATTGTGACAGGTCCCACTTAACATATAGGCAACTTTTTATCCAGGGAAAATGTCTTTATCCCGGATAATTTCGACATTTTGTTTTTTCTGTAGTCTACGCGAACGGAGTCGCGGGCGTCCACTAGTGTTACAACATACTAACATACCGTTTATAGCATAGAAATATCGTGCTTAATACGTTATATGGACACGTTCACATTTTACTGTACTATACAGGGTGTAACAAAATGGTAATAGCGTAGAATGGTATTACGGTACTATATAGCACAAATAGTAAGCTTTACGGCCAATTTAACACTAAAGATCATAAAGAATCTCGGATTTTTTAAATTTCAAATTGGAAATTTATTATGAAAACAATTGAACATTTAAGCTGATCGAGATCGGTTATTGAAATTGGCAGTTAGTGTAGCGTAGTCTGAAAAGAGCCTACCAAGACATCACGGCCTCCGTAGGTGCGCAGCTAGGGCTGGTCCCGGGGCCCCCACAGCCGGATGGAGTAGTCGTCGGAGGCGCTGGCCAGCACGTCAGGGTGCGCCGGGTTCCACGCCGCCGCGTTGACGCAGCGCGTGTGTCCCGACAGCACCGCGATCGGCTCCTCGCCGGTTATGTGCCAGATGTACACCTGCACGACACAGGACTCGCTATTGTAAAGGCGGACACAAGGGCCTTAGTTAGACCAGCCCCCTGATTACGTATCTTGCAGTAGCAAAGTTGAAACAGTGCAATGGAGAAAATTAACATTTTGTGTGTGCTCGTAGCTATCGCATTGCTTTTGCTCTGCTACTGCAAATTAGATAGCCCTGCAGCTTACGCAATGTTACAATTTTGCGAGTGACAGCCAAGTTTGCAAAGTTATCAATTATGACAAGTGGTCATTGATTACCCCTGACTTCAAGTCTGGATCCACCCTTGCATTATTATCTCTTTGAATTGGATCGACCGCAAATAGTGTGAATTACATTAAATGCACCTAAAGGCTAAGGTAAAGGCGCACTTAGATGTGTTGTAAATACTCGTTATGCTGGTCACAAGATTGGTCTCATTGCTGCCCGCAGCACTGGAAGAATCCGTGGTGGAAGGACAAGACACAACGAAGGAGGCATTCTTTGGACTATTCTATTCTAGAATAGGGCAAAGCATTATTTTCATGATCCAGCAGTTCGGGCTACCCTATTTTGGGAAAACAGCTTTGTATATACAGGATGTCCCAAAACTCAACGTCAAGCCGAAACGGGGTGACAGGATTGATCATAACCATCACGAGAAAAATCTGAAAAAAAATCTATCCCATGCAGTTTGAAAATTATGGGCATTTTAAGAAAAACCTAGAAATTTGATCAAACTGTACCATTTTTCGGTTATTGTGGTTATTCTTTTTTATTTTTGTTCATTTGAACTTTGGAAACGTAATCCTAAATAACATTTCTAGAATCCCAATAAAAAATAATGACACAATTGCCTCAAGTTTCCGAGAATTGAGACTATTTGTTAAACTACGAATTTAAAATTTTCAAGATTCGTCGACTTTGACAGGCCCTCCTATAAAAAAAATGTACTAGAGTGCCTTGGCAAGTGGCATTAAAAGTTGGCGCATTTAATCAGAATTCTAAAATGGTACAATACTTGTTAGTTCCATACAATAGAAAAGAGTAAAAAAATTAAAACCTCAAGTAACCCGATTTTTGCTATCTCATTTTACTCAGTTAAAATGTTTTTAATTCACACAAGCTCTAGGTAGGTTCTTAATTTTAAGACAAAATGATGAGAGAGATGGATAATGGGTATGTTCGCCATGAGTGAGCGAGACAGATAGTGACGCCACTTTTACCAAAGTGAAAAAAAGTTAGTAAAATTAGTAAAATAATTAGGTTTGTTGGAATAAAAGTCAGATGATAGAGAAATAACGTTTTTTATTACAATAAATGTTCAAATTGTTTACCATCAGCCTCAATATAAGCCCTACATCTTCTTAAAAAAGATCTACTTATTAGTCGGGCATATCTTCGAGAGTTGATCGCCTCAGCTGCTTGAGAAATGCGTTCACGCAGGTCGGCTACGTTCTCAATGGGCTTTGAGTAAACTTTTTCTTTGAGAACTCCCCAATAGAAAAAATCCAGGGGATTTAAATCTGGTGAACGGGCGGGCCACGAGATAGTGCCCGAACGTCCAATCCACCTTCCCGGATATTCCTGGTCAAGGAAATCTCTTATTCTTATTCTTATTCTTTATTGTACACATACAATTACATACAGACAGAAATTATGAAAGAAAATGTACAAAGGCGTGCTTATCTCAAAAAGAGATTTCTTCCAGCAAACCATCTGGGAAAGTGATAATTAAATATAAAAGGTAGATATGCGTGTACACAGAATATATGTATAACAAAATTTGAATTTAACAAATAGATCAATATAATTAATAAAATATACCTATTATATTATTATATAATGTAATCAATATAATTAATAAAATATACCTACATAAACATACATAAATATCTATTAATTAAATATATAATAGACAGACTCATTTCTATTGAAGCGAGAGGTAGTGGTTCTTTAACCTTTTCTTAAATGCAGCAACAGTTTGGCAATCTCTCACGGTGTGAGGCAGAGAGTTCCACAATTTGACTGCATACACGGTATATGAGTAATTATAAGCGATAGAATTATGCTGAGGAGTTTTAAGTAGAGTAGCAGTTGATGAGCGCAAGGGGCGGTCTCGTGGAAAGAGATAGTCGAAACGTTCTCGCAGATATACTGGAGAGGATGTGTTATATAAAATTTTAAACAGAAGAGTTAATATGTGAACATTCCGGCGAAGTCTAATAGGTAGCCATTTCAGCTCTTTTCGAAATTGAGTGACATGATCATATTTGCGTAGTCCGTATATGAAGCGGATACCCAGGTTTTGAAGTCGTTCGAGTTTATTGAGCAGCTCCTCGTTGGCATCAAGATAGCAAACATCAGCATAGTCCAGCAGTGGAAGAAAAAGAGATTGAGCTAAGGTAACTTTTGTTTTGTATGGGAGAAAATTCTGAAGGCGCTTAAGTGAGTGGAAAGATGAATGCACCCTTCTGCTCACCTCATTGACCTGTGGCGACCAAGAAAAAATATTATCAAAGATAACCCCAAGATTCTTAGCCTTTTCGGTATAAGGTATAACAATCCCATTATAGAAAAGCTGTGGTATGTCTGATTGGTTCAGTATGTTATGCATATACCTACTGCCCACTATCATGGCCTGAGATTTTTTTGGGTTAACAAGGAGGCCAAACGACTGTGCCCAGGTTTGAATCCTAGATAAATCTGTATTCATACGAACTGTAGCAGACTCTATATCCCTAACATCGAAGTGACTATATATCTGCAAGTCGTCTGCATAGAGATGGAAGCAAGAGGAAATCACATCAGTAACTGAATTAATAAAGATTGAGAAAAGGAGTGGCGAGAGAACACCACCCTGAGGTACACCTGCAGCAAGCTCGCACCAGTCAGATGATAACTCATCCGAGCGTATACACTGCAGACGACCCCTAAGATAGGTATCAAACCAGTCTACAACCTGAGATGTAACATTAAGAGAGCCAAGTATACCTAGTAAAATATCAAAGTCTACAGAGTTGAAAGCACTGCTGAAGTCCAATAGAGCCATGATAGTTAGTTGTCTATTGTCCATTGCAAAACGTATATCATCTGTTACCTTCAGCAGAGCAGTCACTGTACTGTGTCCAGTTCTGAAGCCAGACTGATAAGGATTTAGCAAATTGTTTTTGGATAAATAGAAAGCCACTTGATCATGAACAACAGACTCAATGACCTTGGATAGGATGGGAAGAATAGAAATAGGACGGTAATGGGAAAAGGAAGATGGATTTGTTGTTTTAGGCAGAGGAATAACATGTGCTTTTTTCCATGCTGTTGGAAAGGAGCTTGTGGTAAGGAAAAATTAATTATGTGTTGGATTATCGGAACAACCTGGTTCAGAACTGGACGCAGCATTTGGGAGTTAACTTGGTCATCACCTACAGCCTTCGATGATATGGAGAGAATGGCCCTCTTAACGTCACTCAAAGATACGGTTTCAAAATTAAAAGAGCTACAATCTGGCTTAACCTTATCACGCAAAGCTTGTAAAGTGTTAAATTTAGTTTTAGAATCCATAAGTACAGGAGGAGCAGATAGATGTTTGTTTAAGTCATTTAAATCAACTTTGCAAGCAGATGGTTCCACACCTTTGCCAACACCATGCGATTTAAGGAAATTCCAGATCTGAGCAGGACTGTATTTTTCAATACAGTCGTGGATATGACGTCTCTTGGCATCTCTACACATACGGCTGCAGCAGTTACGTAACCTTTTGTAACGATCAAGGTTACCATCTGTTGGGCAACGTTTATATTTTCGTTTAGCAAGATCGCGTTTTGCCATACACTTCTTGACACTATCAGTAAGCCATGGCGCTGGATGATGTTTTACCCTTACTTTCTTTAGTGGAGCATGTTTATCATAGAGGCACATAAGAATTCGATGGAACTGCTCCACTTTATCATCTATTGTCGTACTAACCAATACAGGATCCCAATCTAAAGATGAAGCATCACTTATTAGAATCTCTTACTTGCACTGCGAAATGCGCTGGGCAGCCATCTTGTTGAAACCACATGTCGCGAAGATCTGCTAGTGGTACGTCCTCTAACAGGGTTGGTAAATCTTCTCTTAAAAAATGTAGGTAATTAGTTCCATTCAAGTTCTCAGGCAGTTCAATAGGCCCAATAATTTTACCGTTTAAAATTCCGGTCCACAGGTTTACTTTAAAACGATACTGGGATCTATCTTCTCGCATTAAATGTGGATTCTCCACATGCCACTCGTGATAATTGTGCAAGTTCATGTAACCATCTTTTTTAAATGTCGATTCATCTGACCAGAGAATTTTTTGGATGAATTGGGGATTCTCATTATGCCTCTGTAGCATTGTTCTACAAAAAGAAATCCTTTCCTGATAATCTCGAGGTAGAAGACTTTGAACTCGTTGTACGTGAAACGGATGCATTTCGGCTCTTTGTAAAATACGATGAGCAGTGCTTTTCGGTATTCCCGTTCTTTCTTCAATTCCACGTACGGAAATACTTCGGTCACGTGCGACCTCTTGCAATACTTCTTCCTGGAAAGGAAACACAGGTCTACCTCCAGCCTGTATTTGATTCGGGAAATGGCCGCCCTCTGTGAGTGAACGGTGCACATTAACAAACACGCGGTGATCCGGGTAGCGCTCTAAATTTGGATATCTTTCACGATAAAGTCTAGCGGCAGCACTTGCGTTGCATCTGCATTCCCCATAAATGAGGTGCATGTTCGCATATTCTTGTGAAGTGTAGCGCGTAGGCATGGTAGATAAAAAGGATGCCAACACAAAAGTCCAGAGAGAAGCCAAAGTTGCCGGTATGTTATCAACAAGTCCAATTCACAAAGATTCAAGTCCAAAAAGAGAAGCCAAAGTTGTCAGTACTAAATCAACACAAGCGAATACGAACGTGCGCAGTAGACGAATGAGCGAAACGTACTAACTGGTTGGTGTCGGACTGGTAGCGTAGCCATTTGCTTGGCTGAAACTAGTGCGAATGAAACAGATAGATGCCATAGCATCTATCTGTTTCATTCGCACTCGTTTAAACGACGCATCTCCGTCTCAATGCGTGGCGTCACTATCTGTCTCGCTCACTCATGGCAAACATACCCATTATCCATCTCTCTCATCATTTTGCCTTAAAATTAAGAACCTACCTAGAGCTTGTGCGAATTAAAAACATTTTAACTGAGTAAAATCTGATAGCAAAAATCGGGTTACTTGAGGTTTTAATTTTTTTACTCTTTTCTATTGTATGGAACTAACAAGTATTGTACCATTTTAGAATTCTGATTAAATGCGCCAACTTTTAATGCTACTTGCCAAGGCACTCTAGTACATTTTTTTTATAGGAGGGCCTGTCAAAGTCGACGAATCTTGAAAATTTTAAATTCGTAGTTTAACAAATAGTCTCAATTCTCGGGAACTTAAGGCAATTGTGTCATTATTTTTTATTGGGATTCTAGAAATGTTATTTAGGATTACGTTTCCAAAGTTCAAATGAACAAAAATAAAAAAGAATAACCACAATAACCGAAAAATGGTACAGTTTGATCAAATTTCTAGGTTTTTCTTAAAATGCCCATAATTTTCAAACTGCATGGGATAGATTTTTTTTCAGATTTTTCTCGTGATGGTTATGATCAATCCTGTCACCCCGTTTCGGCTTGACGTTGAGTTTTGGGACATCCTGTATACATATACAGGATGTTTTTTCGTTGCCATCCTTAACGAAGGGTACGTACTCTATACATCAAATAAAATAAGTTTATGCAAAAAAATTCTGGGAAAAGATGTAAATTTTTTGAAAAAAAAAATCATTTTTGATCGGACGAAATTTATAGTATCCAGTGTTTATAGCCAGATTTAAGTTAAAAAAACGCAGGCTATTTACTCAACTTTGGACCCTAATATCTTGGGAAGCAGTCACTTCCCAGCTATGCTTACATGGAGAAAAATAATCGTGATGATGTGGAGACTCTGTAGTATTCGGGAACGTTGACGACCAAAAAACATCCTGTATATGTAAGTGAAGATTCTATGAGAGCAGTACCTTATTGTCTTCGCTGCCGGACGCCACGAAGTTCTGCTGTGGTCCCCCGAAGCAGGCGTGGATGGTGAAGTGTCCCTGACTCAGACCACGGAAACGACGCACCAGTGTGCGCGCGCCTGCGCAATCACCATGTTATGTTTATATTTATGTATGGTAGTTGCGGCAGACCTTTGCGACTAAGCTATGTGTATTGTATATGGTAAAAATAAACTATATATAGTGTTATAAATATATAAATACATATAGTGTTTTTAATCATCATCGTCAGCCTATTGCAGTCCACTGCTGGACGTAGGCCTCCCCCAGTGTACGCCACATGGCTCGATCTCCCGTTTCTGCCATCCAGTCACTACCAGCCGTCCCCTTTAAGTCATCGCTCCATCTGTCCGGAGGGCGCCCAACGCTACGCTTGCCGAGGCACGCTCTCCATTCGAGAACCCGTTTACCCCACCGTCCAGTGTTTTTTATATGAACACACTATAAAGACATGCTGACGAGAAAATAGGGATCTTCTGCAGTATGCAGTTCTTTGTCTATTTGTCATTAATTGACAGATGCTTTGGCGTCTTTGTCGAGTTGACATCAGTAAATGCAATATGGTTTTTTAAATTTATGAATAATAAAGGTAAATGGATAGTATACGTGTACATCATCATCAGCCTATTGCAGTCCACTGCTGGACGTAGGCCTACCCCAGGGCACATCACAAGACTGCCATGGGGGGTATTTGTCCATAGTCACCACGCTGGGCAGGCGGGTTGGTGACCGCAGTTTGTATTTTGGACTATGTTGTCAACACGGGAGGCGCTGCTGCCCACCTCCCGGAAACCCTTAATCGCCTCGTAGGGGTGGTACAAACTCTACTCTGCCGGCACCATGCGGCCTACGTACGTGTACATAATTCTCTATAATCATCACCTGCTGTTTAAGTCGAGTAAGACGGTAGTCATTTCTTTAGAGCATGGGAAAGAGACAAAAAGCTTGCAATTCTAAAATAAGACTTTCGCTTGATATATAATTATAAT
The DNA here is from genome assembly GCA_014607495.2 of Carposina sasakii. Classification (NCBI taxonomy): domain Eukaryota; kingdom Metazoa; phylum Arthropoda; class Insecta; order Lepidoptera; family Carposinidae; genus Carposina; species Carposina sasakii. Next base: position 14,185,218 of record CP053159.1, on the reverse strand, counting down.
AATTTGGAGCCTTATAACAAGAGATTAAAGGTAAGTTCGTATACTCACGAACGTCCCACAGATGTACTCCCTGGTTGGCGACGTTAAGCAACAGCAGAGAGTCAGCATCGTTCAGAGTCATCGCCATCACCGGCTGCTCTTCTTGTATACTGCAGAATGAGATATATAAACATTGTAATATTATACGTTGGAAAAAGTGACTGAAATATGTAGGGTAAGGTGGGGCACACTGTTACACGGGGTACAATGTGACAACGCACATATCTCCGTCCCTGTCTTTTAGTTTTATGATGTTGGTATACACGTTTGTCAAGCTCACAAGCAGCCATCTTTAAACAGTTGTCATCGCCACAGTTTGTACCGTACTTGAAAAATAACAAACAAAAAAGGTTTTCAGGTGATTAAACGACGAAAAAATAGTTTTAAAGTTTTTAATTTCTTTCCGGACGTAATATATTAAGGTATGGTATGGTAGTTTTCCTTTATTTAATGTTTATTTAGCTACATATTACCGTTAACTAGTTTGTTGTAAGCATAACCAAAAATATTTATTCCAAGTTTTTTATTTGGTTTGCCTCTCCGGGGCACTGTGTTACGGGGCACTGTGTGACAGTGTAACAGTCAGCCCCAATTAACATAATTTATTGACTATTTCAAGGTATTGCAAGAAAATGGTGCGAAATCGTAAGAGGAAGACAGATTACGGTCTTCATAATGAAAAAGATATGGCGGAAGCGATTTTGTTGGTTGAAAGTGGTTTGAGTCTTCGAAAAGCTGCAAATGAAAAGCATGTTAATTTTATGACATTGCAAAGATACGTTCAAAAGAAGAAAAAATGTTCTGAGGATGAAGGACATATGCGACTTACTCCAAATTATGCCAATAGAGTGGTATTCAGTGTCGATCAAGAAAAGGCGTTGGTAGAATATTTAATTAACTGTTCTAGAATGTGCTATGGACTAGATACGATTGAGTGCAGAAAACTCGCTTATGAGATGGCCGTTTACAATAATTTGAATATTCCTAAAAACTGGCACGATAAAAAGATGGCAGGAATTGACTGGCTCTACGGATTTAGAAAACGGAATACTGATTTAACATTAAGAAAACCAGAACCTTGCAGCTTAACACGGGCAACATCATTTAATCGTCACAATGTGAATGTATTCTTTAATAATTTGGAAGATGTTATGCGGCGATATCCTTGTTTTGCAGATGGTAGTAGAGTATATTGTTTAGATGAAACTGGGACCACTACTGTCCAAAAACCCAAAAAAATCATTGCAGCTAAGGGAGCTAGACAGCTAAACAAAGTAACAAGTGCTGAGAGAGGCACACTAGTTACAACGTGTTGTACAGTATCTGCAACAGGATCAGCACTGCCTCCAGCAATGGTGTTCCCCAGAAAGCAATTCAAGTCTTTCATGCTTAATGGTGCACCAGTAGGAACCCTAGGTCTGGCTCAACCCACCGGATGGATGAATAGTGAGTTGTTTCCTGAAGTCATGAAACAATTTGTAAAGGTAACAGCCTCCACAAAAGAAAACCCGTCCTTACTGATAGTTGACAATCATGATAGCCACCTAGCACCTGCAGTATTGAACATAGCAAAAGACAACGGAGTTACTCTACTAACTATACCACCACACTCAAGCCACAGATTGCAGCCACTTGATGTGTCAGTATTTGGCCCTCTGCAAACATATTACAACGCAGCAATAGATTCCTGGTTGATGCGTCACCCTGGAAAGACAATCTCCATCTATAATATTGCGGAATTGTTAGGACAAGCTTTCGATCGAGCCATGACACCCTCAAATATAAAATCAGGATTCCGAAAAACTGGAATATTTCCATTTGATAGACACATTTTTACTGACAATGATTTCATGCCAAGTAAAGTAACAAATCGGCCACTCGAAGACCTTTCTAATGCTCCCGGTCCTAGTCGACCTTATGAAACTCAACAAGCTTCTACTGATGCCCCCAGTTCAAGTCACTCTTTTGGTCATGATTCTCAAAAAGATACCAGATCAGATGATTCCTCACAAATTCAACGGGGTGCTGTTACCGATCCAAGACCATATCCTTCAATAGTTCAGGCGCCAGCTACTCCCGTTCGGCAAATGATGAATATACGTTCTGATTCCGTGAGCCCAAGTTTGCTAACTCAAACTGAACTTGCGGAAGCACGATCCGTAACGGATAAAGAAAACTCTTCGGTCATCACTTTTCCACCTACTCCAGATGATACACTAGTTTCTCCCCTAGGATGTCGAGCTTATCCAAAAGCACAACCGAGACTACAAACAAACCGTGGTAGAAAGAGAGGAAAAAGCTGTATTCCTACTGATACACCTATCAAGAATGAAATTGAAAAAGTATCCTTGGAAAGAGAACGCAAAAAGTTAGGAAAAGGAAAGAAAAATATGCCAGAAAAAAAGAAATTCCTCACAAGAGACTGAAAACAAACGAAAACATTAAAAGAGTTTTATTTAGTGATGATGAGACTGATGTAGAAAACATCTCGATATCTTCCTCTGATAGTTTAACATCTGTGGACGAACTGCCACTAAGCCACTTTGTGAAACCGAAGAAGAACGATTTTGTAGTCGTCCAATTTGATGGAAAACAAAAAGTTAAGCATTATGTTGGACAATTACTGACAGATATTGAGGATAATGAATATGACGTTAGCTACTTACGTAGAAGTGGCAAAGTTGACAATCATTTCCATTTTCCTATTGAACCGGATATGGCAACGGTATCGTTAGACGATATTAAAACTTTGCTTCCTCTTGTTAATGTTGCAGAAAGAAAGACCAAACGTCAGACTAATGTCTATATTTTCCCAAAAAATATTTTAAAGAAGTTTAATATTTATTAGTAGTTTCTCATTTTGTTAATTTTACATTATTTTATGTTGTAACATTGTGCCCCTTACCCTGTAACAGACTACCCCAGATACGGGGCTCAGTGTTACGATCGGCTGATTTTTTTAAAGTGCAATTTAAATTAAGTAGTTGCTAATATTGTTCATGTTTGATTAATTTAAATTAAAGAGAGATTGTTAAAGTTTATGGCCATGCCAAAAAGTAGCTGATTAATACAATATTTTTCTCATTACATTCCAGTATATTTTTTTTGTAACATTGTACCCCACCTTACCCTTCTCAGAAGGTTAACATGTCAACGTTGTTTGAAGAAAGAGATCAATAAGAGCTGCAGCGAGTTTAACGGTAGTGGAATATTTTTATCTTATATTTAAAATACCTAGCATTTTGGCGGTCCACGTGACAGTCACGTGAGGCGTGTGTCGTCTCTCACACGTGACGGTCACGTGAGGCGTGTGTCGTCACTCACACGTGACGGTCACGTGAGGCGTGTGTCGTCACTCACACGTGACGGTCACGTGAGGCGTGTGTCGTCCCTCACACGTGACGGTCACGTGAGGCGTGTGTCGTCCCTCACACGTGACGGTCACGTGAGGCGTGTGTCGTCCCTCACACGTGACGGTCACGTGAGGCGTGTGTCGTCACTCACACGTTGCGGTCGGTGAGATCCCGGAAGTCGTATGCTCGCACACGATGATGTGTATCCGCCGCCAGCACGTTACCGTCCGTGCGGCACGCTAGCGCGTTCACACGTACGCCGTCCCAGCTGTTTATCAACGAACCCTGCACCGATAACACATACGTTTTTACGAAAACCGCTATACATGTAAAGCTGAAATCAGGCATGTATGCAAGGAAGCACTATGAACGGATTTCACAGAATTTCTACGGGAGCGGGACAAACGCGAATTCCAAATTTTAGAAGATGTTTCGTACCGGAAACGAGATTAATTTTAATTTGAAATAAGGTAACACAATCTGGAAATATACGTTCCGAGTAGTTTTAAATTCTTTTACTGGGTTCACGACGAACTGAATTCCGATCAACCTGCCCCCTTATTACCTAACTAGCAAATGCAAAGCGATTGCGAAAATTGTACAAAAATCGCTGATTGCTTGTCAAATCGTAGTACGTAAAATGAATTTCAAAGGAACTTTGACATTTCAAGGCAATTATTGTACAATTTTCGCTATCGCTTTGCTTCGGCTTTAATCAGAGGGCCGTGCCATATACTTACCGCGAGGCTGCAGTGGTAGAACTGGCCACGCCCCCCCCCACACACCAGCTTGTCCCCGGTCGCGTGCCACGCCACCGCCGTGAGGGAGTCCTCTTGGGAATGGGTCATCTTCAGGTGCAGCTGCTCCGTCTGGGAACAGATCGTTGATTACCTACATTAGGTATGTAATCTATCTACTTATTCGTATTATAATTAGTCAAAATCAAACGTCCATTAAATAGTTCCATCCAAGAAATCTATTCAAATTATTTACTATAGTTCGGACATGGATTACAAAGAATTTCGTACAATGACCGTAATTTTTTAAAATCTCTATTGTACTAAAATAAAGCTTACACGAACGTACTTAACATCGGAGCGATATGAAAGGAAAAACATTGTACGTCATAGTAAAAAAATTCCGGGGCATTGTACGATATTATTTGTGATTTACGATCGCACTTTAATAGTCACATCTCGCGGCAATCTCTGTAATGTACATACATACATACATACATACATATCTCGTATATCATACATATCAGATCTGCAGGATTGCGAAGGTCATCACATCACATCGACAGCCATTTTTAACATAGTAAGGTCAGATGTTACAGATCAGTGACAAGCAGGTCATCGTTAGTTAGCACATCAATATATTTACACACTTCACAACACATTAATAACCTATCAACCTGTCTTGCGTCGTGGGTAAGTGTAGAAACATCCATGACTCGGAAACAACATATCGATATTCATCGTATGAATGGACCTAAGACTATGTCTCTCGCACCAACCTCCATGTTCCAGATCCACAGGTCGGGGCAGTCCTCGGGCCCGGCGGCCGCCAGGTACCGTCCGTCCGGGCTCCACGCCACGTATGACACGCCGTACGAGTGACCTTCCAGCGACTTCCTGGGGGGAGGGGGGGGGGCAACACCAGGTCAAATACATAACCTTATTTACTTGAAGAGAAAACCCCCGGTAAAAGGCCCAGTGTCCCTCTCACGTCTCTCAAGCTGTTTACGCTTTAGAGTGTGCCAAAGGCATACATATAACGAAGCAAACTGGCGCAGTCGGATAAAAAATGCAAGTAAATAATCATACATTATAGCATGAAAACAACTGTAGCTAGTTGACATTCGACATTTATAAGTATCCACAACTCTCTCGTATTCATCACGCAAAAAAAGTATAATTTTGCTCATTGATCCACTGGGCATAAACATTCGCCGTTTAATACACAAAATAATCCATAAACAGCAGGGTTATTACAGAGAAGATTATTAGCCTGTTTTGTAACCCTGAAGTGACAGATCGAATCAAAAAAGCGGGTGGGGCTGTGTCGGGGCACACGGCCGTTGGTTTTAACGTGAAACGTCTATGTTAGCGAATCGCTTTTAAAGTAAAAGATTGAAATGAAAACAAGATGGACGCTGTTTTAAGTATTTTAATAAAAAAAGAACAGGTACGTAATAGAAACATAAAATACATAGCAAATGTTTATATATTTATTGTCACTTTCTGGTTATTTTAAATAGCAGCCGCCCACGACTTCGTCCGCGTGAGGGGGCGTTGTACCCGTGCGAAGCCGGGCAGGTTGTTGTATAGACTGTAGCCTTCCTTGGTAAATGGGCTATCTAACACTGAAAGAATTTTTCAAATCAGACCAGTAGTTCCTGAGATTAGCGCGTTCAAACAAACAAACAAACAAACTCTTCAGCTTTATAATATTAGTATAGATATAAATACTGTCCAAATTACACTTATTTTTGTATAAATCAATCGGTTCAAATAAACTTGACAAACACACGAAAGAATCACCACGCTATAAAGTCGGAGTCACGAGTTACACTGAATAGAAACAAGCGCGAGCGCCGGTTTCGCACAGTTATCGCAGTATCCCTCCCCCGCCCCCCCGCTTGACCCCGACACGAACTCAATGTCATAACAGCGAGCTGACTATATAAGTGAAATATTTACACCACATTTTTGTTTCTAAGACCAATAGTTTTTTAATTATTAAGGTACGATGATATAGACCTTTTCGTTACGGTCCAGTTTTTAAACCTGGTACCCGTATGTGTCGGCGCGATTTTAAAGACGTTTCACGTCAAAATGTTTGATCTGTCACACTGTTGATTATATGGGGACAGCTCGATCGCTATCGCAGTCAGCTTTGCTACTGCAAGTTACGTAAGAGCCCTGCTGGAGTGGTTCCTCTAGGCACTCACCTGAAGGACAGGCGCTTGGCGACGGGATCGAAGTCCCAGATCATAACGGTGTTGTCTTTAGAGCCTGAGGCCAGGCGCGACCCGTCCGGAGACCACTGACAGAACCACACCTCGTCACAGTGCTCGTTCAGCACCTGACGGTCAGAACAATAGCTGTAATCATTTATTTGTTTAAATAAAAAACCGACAACGTAAAATTTTTGACACAGTGTCTACCTCTCACGACTAAAACGAATCTAATGACACCTCGCTAGCTCAAATGCGACAAACCGTTTAGGTTCTACTAGAGCGTGCCAAAGAAATACAATACTTACACTCGAAAAACATAACCCACTTTCTGGCGCAGTCAGTTGGCTCTATTAAAAAAAAACCGCATCATACAGAGGGAGGGACAGACAACCAGCATAACAAACAAGATATTCATACTTAAATAATAAAACAAACCTCTACCTTATTTTCACGAATAATGAAATAAATTTACTGACCCGTCTTCAATATGTATATTTTTATGTAGGTACATGTAGGTGATTAGTTTTATACCCTTGGGTACTGGCCTTGGACAGAATGGAAATACGCCCCGATATTACGGTATATAAATAAAGTAAAACCTCCACTGGATGATCATGTTAGCCACCTAATCCTCACCTGCAGACAGTGTATGGGGAAGGCGTCCGGCTCGCAGCGATGGTCGGCCAGCAGTGAGAAGGGGATGTCCCACTCGATGTCGCCGGCGGGCGAGTCTGGTGCGGGGGGCGCGGGGGGCGCGGCGCGGCGCGGCGCCACGTGGAAGCGGCAGCGCGCCGCCTGCTGCGCCGCCGCCTGCGACAGCAACGCGCGCAGGCGCAGCGGCGACATCATCAGCGTGGGGGGGAGCACGTTCTGCGGGGAGCGGCGGGGTTGTAGCGCGGACATGACGGATTGGTATGAGTAGGGTCAAATGGCGTGGGTTTAAAAGTGACGATTAATTACAGGTGTTGAAAATTATGACAAAAGTGAAGCCTTCTATGTAGATACACTATTCCACAAAATAATAAAACCTATGTAATGTAACATTAATGTTCATTTCTCTATGTTGAAGATTTCTAGAAGAACCCTTTTTAGGTTCTTGGGAATAGAACAGCCCATAATAGAAACTTAAATTGTTTGGGCTAATTTGTACCTGCAGTCGTGTCCTCCCACCTGCACTCGCCTTGCTCCTTCCCACACTCATTTGGCCTGTACATACCTGGACCCGTTTGCCCCACATAGTTCAGCCACATGCACCTTTTTGTGGCCACAGTTTTTCTATCTATCTACCTGCACCAGCCGCAGCACCGCCTGGCGGCTGGCGAGCCTGGCACCCTACCTGCACTAGCCGCAGCACCGCCTGGCGGCTGGCAGGCCCGGCGCCGGCCCAGGCGGCGCGTGCCCGCAGCTGCGCGGCGTCGGCGCACATCATGAGCGCAGACAGACGGTGCACACGCCGCGTGTCGTGCCCGAGCGGCGTCAGCTCGTTGCGCAGCACGTGCAGCGCGTCCAGCGCGCGCCCCGCCTCCAGCGCCTCCAGGTACTTCTGCTCCAGCACCACGAACTTCATCTCCTGAGGGACGAGGTACAACACTCTCTTGAGGACGCTCACTTCATTCATAATGATCGGGATCTTTAACAGTGACTGCGAAGATCGCAAAGTTATCAAATCATTCCCTCCAATAGGAAGTCTTCTTTTCGCACGTTCCTTAAATAGCGTGATGAAGTCAAACGCTATTGGTGTAAATAATGGATCGATAACTTACAGAACTTCTATGTCACTGTAAAAATTGTTACATTGACTAAGGCCCCTGTAGGTAGGGTAAACAACTTTATTACACTGCGCTAACGTTACATAAGCAAAATCTATTTGGGACTCTGACGATACGATTCCGTTATAGTACGTAAAAAAAAGTTCGTGCTTGCTTTTAGGCGCCATAACAAGTTAATATTTTATAAACATTGTTTGCATAATGCGACGTGTTTTATATTTACCTGCACTATGTGGTGCGAGACATATTTGTATCATAGAAGTACGTGATAAACGAACTACATTGTCACACGTGCCACAGCAATGTAGGTACATGGTAGGTACTGAAATAGCTTGAATTCTTACCTTATGCAACAATCAAACAAAAATGTACATTTGAACACCTAAGTCATAAACCACAACCATCTCTGCCTAGTTAGCTAGGTACACAAATTAATTCTTTTAGTATGTACGTATAGGTAATTAATTATCGTGACAATCAGTATGGATACTAACATGATTATTAATGAAATGATTAATAATTTTATAACATGATTATTATAAAGAGAAACGTATCTTTGCCGCCCTGTCCGTTACCTTTCCTCATCAATCAAGACAGCCTAAATTATTATACGAGTACACAATATATTGGGATATCAATAAAGGACAATAAAAAAAGAGCGACGTATAATATATAGGTAAACAGTACAATACGAGTACAATGATGTACATATTTTTATCTGTTTTCCAAGTGAATAAGTCCAGGAAACTTCTATCTACAAAATTCAAGAACTACAAAACGCGACTGCAAAAAATGAATAAGAAAGTTGAATGTAGCTAATAAAAATGCAGATTGAGTAGGATATTAACACGATGACGTATTCAGTGACCACAAAACGAAACAATGACTCTCACTTACATATGAATTAAGACAGCTAAGAAAAATAACATTTTGTTATGATGAGTAACATGTCTTTGAAAAAGTGCCAAGATGATGATAATTTATGTGCATTTTCTGATATTCATATTCACTATGGGTGCGCCCACCACCGGGCCCTACACCCTCCACTGACCCTCGGATCTGATAACTCATAACTGCGAAAACAGGCACATGCACTAACTACAATCGCCACGAGAAACCAGACCCGAGCACCTAGAATGCAAGACAATACATTGCATTATTCCAAAATCAAAAACTAGATAAATAATCTACATATGTTTCGCCAACAACCGTGGCATCCTCAGGATTATAGAAATTAGTAAATTAGTAAACCACTAATTATTATTATATTAATATTAACTATAATGAAACAAAGGCAAACACCTAAACAAGCTGTACTGAACTTTAGATACATAAATATGTAGGTCCTTTATGATCCTGCATTTCTGGCTACTACACATCGGCACAGAGGGACAAAGCTGGTTGATTACGTGTCCAGTCAAAATAAACAGCTTGGACACTTTTGTTTTGGCTTTTCATAGGTAAATTTCGCAATGAAGCGTGTGTCTATCGTGGCCGACAGCAGGCACGAGTCGACTTTTAAACTCAAATGTCCGGCCAAACTGTCTGGTCTGTCCGGCCAAACTGTCTGGTCTGTCCGGCTTTTGTCTTTGTTGGCCAGCACCCGTATCATGAATTTGGTGAAAGCGAGATGTCTCGCTTTTTAACGTCAAATTCACAGAGCTATTAATAACTAGATAAACTAAGTGTATGTAATTGTAACGCATAATACAATTTCATTTAAGTGTATGTACTTTACATGTAAAAAATAGACTTAAGGAATTAGAATAGACACTCGTTCTCGAGTCAGAACTTAATGAATTAGGGCTGATAGAAGTGGTCTGCAATCCCTTTTCACACACCAAGTAGAAACACTTGCCTTGTCTAGTTATTACTTAGCTCTGTGGATTTGACGTTGAAAAGTGAGACATCTCGCTCTCTCCAAACTCATCATACGGGTGCAGCCGTGCGTATATACATGTACTCACGGCGAGTTTGGTCTGGTTGACGTGCGGCGAGTCGTGCAGCAGCGCCTGCAGCGCGCGCAGGTCGTGATCGGCCTTCACCCAGTCTCCACAGAGGACGTGCGCACGCAGTGTGGCGGCCGCCGGGTGCTCCAAGTGCAGCCCCGACTCCTCCATCAGCAGCGCCGCGCTGCGTCTGCGAGGAACACATCCCCTATACTATAGGTTAACCTAGTCGCACGTTAGGTTAGGTTAGCCCATTAAGGTCTTATATTGCAGCTAGATACATAGATAAATAACATACTCCTCATATTGCTTGCAGTGTTGCAGGCAAGGTGTTGATTAGAATCAACTATTGTTTATACCATACACTAATGCCAAAAAGGTTTGGGCTAGCCCCAAATCTTGAGTGGTCTCTACAGTTCATGTTTGAGTTTTACTCCATCCTAATTCCAAGAAGATTCGAAATAGATTTCAGGAAAGCTTAACTATGAATATGAGTATGTATAGTCATTTAGTGTATATGTTCACATCCAAGCACTTGCAACATTATTATCATCATAATTATTGGTAATTATCTAATAATAAATATCTAATAACTAAATAAGTGCTTGGATATCTTCTAGTATAAGTTACTTATTATTATTTCATTACCATTACAATAATAGTTGACATAAACACAAAGATTTACCTAGTTCTTATTAGATTTCCTTAATGCCTTGTTTATATCAGCTCACTGATGGTCACTATTGTTACAAATGGATTGACTATTCAAGGCCATGTCTTAACCTTGCAGTTAGTTGACATTGTACTGTAACCTATATAGTAATACTATAACAATATTGAAATTGATAGATCAAGTACATACAACCTTACCTACATTACATTCCACCTTACCTACATCATTAGTAAACAATAGAGAAAGCTAAACAGATCTGTATCAAATTTAGAACAATGATAGAGTAACAATTATATTTTAAAGGATTATTACTGGAATATGTAAATATTAGGATAGGACAATGTTACATATAGTACCTACATATGTATATATTTATATACATATATATATGTATGCTATCAGTCAGGTATTTTTTAACCCTGTTGGTTTACAATGGGTCAATGACAGGTCAATCATAGTAATAACAATAAATGATAACACTCTCCATTTTAATCTATTATACCAACTTAAGTTCAGACACTAACTAGGTATTTGGTCAATTCTGACCACCCTGCCTGCCTGAATCCCTGTTCCCCATGAACTATAATCTTGCGGTATTTAAGTCTAGAGTGAACCAGTTTTTTTAGGCAAGCAAGCTCCATCTTAGACTGCAATGGTGCTTACCATCAGGCGTGTTTTGGTCAAGCATAAACCGATTTAATATTTTTAAAAAAACCACAAACAATCATAACTAAACATTTGTTCTACCTGTCCCTTTCTGTCCCAACCATTTACAATAGGAATGGAGAGGGACAGGCATAACTAATTTTAATGTTAGGATTAAGAATGGCAGTCAGAATCAACCACAGTATTTAACTAAAATGTAGACTAACAAGTTTGTTCACATTGCTTGCCTACAGTTTGATATGAATAAGACAGTATGACTATGGTACCAAAGAGGCCTAAACAAAGATAAAATAGCTAAAGTATGATCATCAATGTTACAGTGCAATTCTTAACATAGCCCATGAAGTGCAGTATGAGCTAATTACAGGCTAACATTGGCTTGCACCCTACTTGCTACCTACCTGTCTTCTGTTTCTATAACTAAATGTTGTTAGGCCTTCTGTTTGCCTCCTCAGCAAAACTAACATAGAGCCTATTTAAAGTGATTCAGCATCGGATACCCGATCATTAGAAAGACCACTTCTTGCAGTGCAAAATATAGATGTGTCAGTTAATTTTGTCACTATCAGTGGTAGCGGGGAGTTACTTACTCGAGCCCGACAGAGAGGAGGTGCTGCCCGATGAGGCGCACGATCTCCTGGTCCGTCTGCGGCATGCGGGCTCCGGGCGGCCCAGGGGCGGAGTGGTCGCCGTTGCGCGGCGCGTCGCCGTTGACGTGCGTGCCGTTGAGCATGGCGGCGGGCGGCGACAGCCTGCGGGTCCGCTTGCGCGGCGGCCTCTGCCCCGAGCCCTCGTCCCCGGAATCAGTGGAGGCCAGGCTGTCCTCGGGCCCGCGTCCGCGCGCTCTCCGCCTGCCCAGCGCCGACCCCGACCCCCCTAGCGCGCCCGCATCGGCCGAGTCGTTTTGCCCGAGTGACGTCACGGCAGCTACGCACCACCCGACCTCAATGGACCATCAGCCTTTGTTCGATACTAGACAGCAGAGCCACCTTTTGTTTTCAATCGTTTTCAACTGTACACTTTAAACGATAAAAAAATCTAATAGGACAGTTGATCGCTATAACAACTAGTCGATCAAAATAGATTAGTGGTTTAAAACACAAAGCGTACACAAAAATCAGCTGCAAATGAAACGACAGCTGTCTTTCCTCGCTTTGTGCAACATCGCCCCATTCTCCATTTCACGTACGTGCTTATAAATGGCATCGGATCGGTACGCAATTATTTAAAAATATTTTTTATATACTTTAATTAATATTTCAATTGGTTATTTAATATCATTATTCTTCTAAAATGTTTAAATAGTTATTGATAACTGGATTATTACATGAATTCCCATAACTTCTCATTTTATTTGAGAAATGGCATTTGCGTGTAATGTACTAGATCGATTAGGCTTTAATTTTTTAACCTATTCCTAAAGGCAGTCAAAAAAATTTTTTTCATACAAAATCATGTCTGACCTAAAAATGGAAAAGTCTATGGATAGTATAATATAATAAATAACAATTCAATCAGAAAATATAATTGTTTCAGATTTTGTACATTTTAGTAAAAATTTACATATGGTTCACCCAGCTTATCATTACCACTAAATCATTAGGCGATGACTTTTGGCTGTATGACTGATTTCTTTGGTTTGGGATAATTTTAAGAAGCTGTTAAATCAATGTAATGTCATCTGTCAATAAATTTCCAAAAAAATCCAAATAAAATGCGATTCGGCGGGAAAAGCTGGAAGGGTGCAGGTGTAATTTTCTTGTGAAAAAAAAAAAAAAATTGTAAATGGCTTGCATGTGTCCGTAAAGTGATGTTTTCTAGTAGATAAGTTATATTTTGATTACTTGTTATGTGAATCTAGTGCGTGTACATGGTTTTATGCAGGTAAGCTGAGTAAAACTTTAGCCGGAATACGATCTCTTCATGGGCCCATGTAAGTTGATTCTGCAATTATTTTTCATTTTAACTAACTTTACACTTGTTCTTGAGGATTTTCCTGACGTTTCCATTCATCATCATTATTATCATCCATCATAAATTCAGAAATCATTTACTAAAGACAATGGCTGTATGGGCTTAGTTTCCCTTTCCTTTCCTTCGGGATAAACTAAACAAACAAAAAAAAACAAGCCAAATAAAATGCATTTTATTAAATTGGTGTTTTGTTGTTTTAATTAATTTGTTTGAACATAATGTTCATTATAAAACTGGTTCTTTTATATCTTTTTATCTCGCCAACAAATCTACAATTACTTATCAATGTAAGAAATCAGGTATGAATGATTTTACGAGACGGAAATTATGGTTGGGATCTAATTGCATTTATTTAGTTTGAAATATCTGAAATATATATGAGGCCACCAGAACCAGAGTGGCCCAAATACAAAATACGAATATGTGGATATATGCCAAAATACTATGCTCTATTAATATTTTAATAAGAATCAAGATGCCACAACATATTTTTTTTATGTCATTATGATTGTTTACTGAAATTACCTTTGAGCCACTCTGGCTTTGAGCTTGGGGGTTTGAAAGGGGCATTGTCGTGCTTAACTAATATTTTCACAAATTGTGGTTTAGGCCACTCTGGTTCTGGTGGCCTCATATATCCTTCTATATAAATCTCCTTATAACTTAAAAACGTATACCTTATCCTGTCCATTCTGCTGTTATTGCAGTGTAAACAGTGACATTATTGAAGGTATAGGATTTACAGGTTCATTATAAAGCACTGCTTATACTTTAAGTACTATTCATATTCAGGCCAAACTATGATTATGTGCCAGTGAATTCTCTTATCAAAGGGAGCAGTTTTTTATGTGTATACTAATTAATTTAATTTTACTTATCACATGAGTCAATTTAAAATATGAAGTAGATATTGTTTGTAATAGTTTTTTATGTGTAAACTAATTAATTTAATTTTACTTATCACATGAGTCAATTTAAAATATGAAGTAGATATTGTTTGTTATTATTACCAATCAATATAAAATGATTTTGTCAATTTTATTATTTATTGTACATGTAATAATTTTTTATGTGTGTTAGGAAACACCCAAGAAGAAGGCCCGAGTGTTTGTGAAATGTACTAATTTCCTTTAAAATTTATCAATCTCCTCCAGTATTTTATATTCTTGTATCATGGGCGGCTGTCTCTTCTTCCTCCAATATTCTAATGTGGATAGGTGTTTGTTGAATATCTAAACAGTTGGGGTTTATTCTATTTTCCATATAAAGGCCTCTTTTGCTTGTAATAACATAATTGTGTTGATTACCTTGTTTTTTAATTTTTGCTATTTTAGGGTGATGTTATGCAAGAAAACATAACAGCAAATGTGTCTGATGACACAGTCACACTGGAGTTCTTAAGATTAGATGGTATTTTTATATCTCAACTTGTAGACTTTACAAATGTAAGTATTTTGTTACCCCTTTGCCGGACATAGCTTCAAAGATTTGCACACTTTGAATACTTTGAAAACACATTTGAACACATATTGGCGCAACCTGCCAGATATGTTTTGCAAAGACTTTACTCCACAGTACGCTGGTAGACAACAAACAAGATGGACGACAATTTTATTATTTATTGTACATGTAATAATTTTTTATGTGTGCAACAAAATTTTAGGAAACACCCAAGAAGGCCCGAGTAGATTTGTGAAATGTACCGTAATAGAACAAGGCACCTATGTGTATTTAATGAATTTTAACTACCATTTCAATACAGTCTAACACAACCGTTTTGCTCAACAATGCTCGCGCAAGTCTGGCAGGCTCCACAAACATTTAAACACATTCAACTTTGAACGCTTTGATGTGTGCTAAAAAACCGACACCGCATGGCAAAGTGCAAATCTTTGTTCAAAGTCTGGAGCCACACATGGCAATCAAACAAGTGTTCAATCAAGTGAAGCTATGTCTGGCACCGGTTTTAGAAACAAAATGTATTATTCTCTTGATCTGATATTTGAACCCTAATTTGGTTGTTCAGGAAGTGGAGGCTATGAAGGTAGTGGTTCCAGGAGAAGAGGAGCTTGGCCAGTCCGGAACACAGACTCTTTGCTTCCTTACTCATGCGGCTCAGGCTGACTTCATTGCTCCTGATGCAATGGCTAAACTTAGACAGGTAAATTAATAATTATATACAAATAAGCAAAAATGAGCTTATTTTTTTATAACTCATATTATTAATACAGAAAAACCCAGGCACAATAAGGGTGGCAGAAGAGGACAAAGGTTGGAGACAGAATACAGCCACTATGTGGGCAGGAGACGCCACGCGGCGGCTGTCCCCGGCGGCGGCACGGCACTGCGCGGGCGCTCGCAGCAACGTGTTCCTGCGAGCCGCCGACCTGGCGCGCTGGCCACCTAGACCTGGTATGAATCCTAGTGTTTGCTCTTGAACTAAACTGTACAATAACAGGAGCAAGAAATTAATGTTATATATCTGGTACTATATTGATGGTAAAATTATAATTATTATTAATATGCAACAGGATCAGAGCAGTCACCATATGAATCATCAGTGACTCCATTTCCGCCACAAGCTCTATCTGATGCTGATGATGGGAAGCCCTCCATTGGAGCATGTACTACAGACATTGAAGCCACCAAGGAATGCATATGTCATTTAGAGGTATGCAATAATATTTTCCTATATTGCCAATGTTGATATTCTGCTAATTAATTTATCATTAAATGCTAAAAAAAAATTAAACACATTTGGTTAGAGAAACGGAAATTGTCTAATGGAATAGATATTGTTTTATACAGCTGAAATAATTTATTTCAGGTTTGTGTCAATTGGTACCCCTGTGGTTTGAAGTACTGCAAAGGGAAACCTCAAGGAGGTCTAAGTTACCGATGTGGAATCAAAACCTGCCGCAGATGCTACCGTTACCATTACTATGTAGTCAGCAGAGACACATGTGTCAGCTACATGTGACCCTGGACCTGTTGGCTCAGCAGCCATCTTCCTCATTGCCAAAACCTGTACCTAGTCATCTTAAGTATAGCTTTCTTACTTTTTTACTATTGCCAGCATTGTTTTATTGTAAATCAAGGCAATGTTGTGAATATTTTGCTAGAATCTTGTATGTACAAAACATATACACTTAAGACTATATTTTTAAGCTAGAACTGTAAATAAATTTCTAAAAACTGTTCTACTTTTGTTTATTTACAATTTGTATACCTAACTTATTTTATGGACTACCAAGTAATTAATGACATCCAGGAAAGGGTTCATGACGATTTTTTCTTAATACAAATTGAATCTTTCTTCCCATATCCTCATTGTAAATTGCTTTGCATCTTTCGTGGTTCACTCGACGTCTTGTCTGCAAACACAAATACCAACGATTTTTACCAAATTCTACAAAAGCAGTCAACGGACTTACCTATATGGCAGTCACTACTTAATAATTTTACGATCTTAGTATGTGTTGGTAAATACCTGAAAGGGTTTCTCATAAAATCTGGTCAGCCTGTATTGTTCCAGAATTCCTTCTTTTCCAAGAATTCTATTCAGAAGCCTGCAAGCATCATCAACATTGTTGTCTTTTACAAAAACCGTGCGTGCTACGAAAGATGGATGTTTATTGGCAAGCAATCTTAATGTTAAAAACATGATGGTTTAATTACTTCGACAAATTAAATTACTTAAGAAATGGATTACTATTTCATTAAAAAGTGATAAAAATTATTGTATATTAATTTTTTGGTTTTTTTTTTTTTTTTATTTATCCCGAAGGTAAGGCAAGGGGAACTAAGCCCATACAGCCTAATCATTGTTTAGTAAAATGTATTCTGAATTTATGATGAATGACAATGATGATGAGTGGAAACGTCGGAAAAATCCTCAAGAACGAGTTTAAAATTAGTAAAAATCAAAAATTATTGCAGAAACAACTTACATGGGCCCATGAAGAGATCGTATTCCGGCTAAAGTTTTACTCAGCTTACCTGCGTATAAAACCATGCACACGCACTAGATTCACATCACAAGTAATCAAAATATAACTTATCTACCAAAAAACATCATTTTACGGATACATGCAAGCCATTAACAAATAATTTTTGATTTTCACAAGAAAATTACACCCGTTCCCTTCCAGCTTTTCCCGCCGAATCCTCTGTGGACAGTCAATGAGACTGAGAAGCTTTTTTTTTACGAACTGGCACAAATAAGTCAACAGAATCTATGCAACTTGCACAGCTAAGTTAGTGCTTTTTTTTGTTTAGTTTATCCCGAAGGAAAGGCCTAAGTTAGTGCTGTATTTTACAAATAGGTAGGTGTTTTTCATTGGATGACACAAAGACATCTAGGTACAAGTGACAAAACAAGTTATAACAAAGGTCCTCTTATTTATCGTAATTTTTCAGTTTCTACTGTGATACCTAACTCTATTACAATAAAATTTTATACTATAATCAATTTGTTAGATATTTTAACTGCTTTTTCTTTCTACTTTGTATTTATTATAATTCGCCAATAATGGCGAATGACGCCGATATTAGATCAATTGTATCGCTATCAACCAAGTCCGAGGGTAGCACCACGGCACTAACTCGAAGCAGGTGGAGAAATGCTGAGCTTCACGACCGCTGCACCACCGCTGATATGGTTAAAATAAAAGATGTTTTCCAAAATGCATACAGGAATAAGTTAATGCCTAACGAGTTCAGAGGATTATTAAGATCACTGTTAAATGTAGAATACGATGATGAAGATTTCAATATATTATTTATGAAAGTAAGTAGGTAGTTTATGAAGGTTACCTACAAATTTGCCTTGCCTAATATTATAAGTAGACATACTGTCCATAACTCTTTATTTGTCAAGATAAATACAAATCGCAATGGAGAGATTGACTGGGACGAGTTGGTATCCCATTTGCTGTTGGGCTACTTTGCCAATGATCCGGAGAACCAGCGCGAATCACTACAGCCTCCTATCATGGGGCTGCCCACTATGATGCGGTCGCAACACAGGCATCCTGTGTCCAGGATATGTTTTTGCCCAGATGTGGGGAAGGTAAAATTGGATAATTCCTATATCTAAAAAACCGACCAAGTGCAAGTCGGACTTGCGCACGAAGGTTTCCGTACCATTATCCATAAATACCTATGAAAAAAAAAACTTTACTATCACGTTTGAGATATCACCAGACTGGTGACAGATGACAACGTAACCAAATCAATAGTCCCATCTGGAACCCTTCCTTCGGAACCCTAAAAAGCAGCAATTCTACATTTATGTGGTTCAGTTAGATATTCTATTTAGGTACCTACCATCATCATCAGTTAAGACTCCAATTTGGTATCAGTTCATATCATTCATTGATCATCATCAATCATCACAACAGTTGACGAGATCACTGGCTTAAAGTAACACAGCGTTCTGCAGGATCGTACCACCGACCCTATGCAAGGAACCTACATCACAGCCAGCCGCGACGGCATGATCAACTGGTGGAACCTCGACATGCAGCTACTCCGAACGGCTTATTCCTCAAGCCGTAAGTAAACTAATTATACTATGCGCCAACGCTCCTGGCACGCGCTGTCATATAACGTTCTGTGACTGCGTGTGCCAGGAGGGTTGGCGTTTAGTATAGTACCTATTCTTATCGATTGCATCGATCGAATAGCATCGAGTAGGTTATCTCTCTCATAAATAACTCCTCCAACCCTTCAAACAAATAGTATAGCAATAGATTTAATCCGTTCCGATATAGTAGGTATTATTGGATATACCCACCTATTAGTCTTGTGTGATGATGCTTTACTAGAATACGTTCATGTCGTAAAAGTAGAGTTTTCACTGATTATTCACTTTTATCCTCGCTATGCTAATGTGACTGCGGTATCTCCTTCGTGACCCTGCAGTTCTGGCTACCCCAGCACAGAAACACCAGCCGTGTCTATATGTTGTATACTTTATATGGGAGTGGATATAGGTAGGTACATCTCCATATTATCATCCTAGCAGGACCATTTCCTTGTATATTTCTCCACGTATCTTATTATGATGATTATTTGTTTGAAGCGCATTTGAAGGTCAGGACTACTTGGGTGACGGACATGGTGTGCATGCCCGATGTCAACATCATAGTCACTAGCTCTACTGAACGAGACTTACGCTTCTACGATTGCACTGCCAAAACGTTCACTCTTAAGATCGTCATTAGCAGCTGGGAATACATGGTGAGAACCAGCATAATAATTCTGCAACAAATAACAGTGTAAAATCACGTTAATCATCTTAGCTATATTATATTAGCAGCTGCGGCTTGCTTAGCTCTCCGATAATGCTTTTAGTTACACCTTCCAAGCAGTGCCGGATTAAGCCTGCGCGGGGCCTGTAGCAAATTCTTTCAAGGGGCCCTTGGTTTGCTTTAGGTTCTCATGTTTAGGGGTATTAAATAAAACAAAACTGTTAGGTACAAATAAACTTTTCTGGATTTACATACATATAATCACGCCTTTATCCCTTACGAGGTAGGCAGAGCACCAAGGGCCGATAGAACCACATGGTGTCACTGTCATTGCTAAAACGCGAAATAGGTTACAATCGGGTAGACATTATCAAGAATTTTTGGAATTTACGAGTCCCATAATTGAAAAGCGAAAGATTGCTCAGTTATATTCGTACATATAATAAATGCGCGAGCAGAGTGAAAGCGAAATTTTTTCTCATATTTTGCCCCGCCTGCAGCGAGACATTGCGACTACTTTAGACTACTAAAATTAGTTACCTATTTACTACGAGCCAAACTTGTATTCAAGTAGGCTCTACCGAGCCTAAGCTGATTGTGACTATTGAAAATAACAAAACTGGAAACTAAGGCGATTAGCGCTTTATCCTTTATTACGCCTACCTACAAACCTACAAAGCGAGCACGAAAATAGGACCACTTGTACTGATCTAAATTTTGTGTTGATGTTTAAATATTCTTCTTTTCTCTCTCTGAGAACATTCATACGCCGCCGCACCTACAGTGTCGTGATTTTGGCGTACCTGCTACAGGTAAAAAAACTGTTGGATATTGCAACCTGCATTTAGATACCTACTTGTATATACTTATGTCAAATATTATTACCTGCAGATATGTACCATGCACTATCATTTCCATACGGATGAGAACGAGAAATGTATTTTGATTTGTGGAGATGTTGGCGGAAATGTTCGGGTCCTCCTCTTTTCTCCAATAAAAAGAGGTCCATTTCGAAATGAAGCTGGGAGAGCTCTGATACAGCTGAGACATATTGATTTGCAGAAGAAGGTTTGTAGATGCCAGACCATTTCATTCCTTTATAGTACCTACTTATAAAAATTATTAATAAAGAAATGATATTTTTTTTCACTTGAGTGACATTTGAACTCACGACCTCTCGCAAACCGTGCTTTCGCTCTAACCAACTGAGCTATCGAGTACCTACTTAAGTAATTTATTTATACTTTTTTATTTGGCACTCAAACAGATTAAATCAATTATGAATGCCTGCATGATATTTTTCTGTTTAGCTATCTAGCTTGTAAAAGTTAAGAGTCAGAGCTGTAAAACTTAAGCTTGGATTCAATTAATTGCCACCTCATGGCCATTGCTTAACGTATTGCTTAACAGGTTTAGTTATAGCATAGAGGAATAATGGTTAGGTATATCTACGTTTTGATTATTTATTTTAATGCAAATAGAGTCTGCATCTATTTTATAGCCTGAACTTCTAAAAGAGATGAAGCTGGTGGAGTTCCACCGAGTCCACACAGACTGGGTGCGACAAGTGTCGTTCTACTCGTCGCTGCACTGCATCGTGTCGTGCGCCACTTGCCCGGACTCGCTTCTCATGTGCGATGTGGCCGGCTCCAAGACGCACAACATGTTCCGCGTTGATAAGGTTTACAAATCGATTAACTACATTTTACACGAATAGATCCTTGACTTGACTTTACAATCATTTATAGCACGCTAGTTTTGTCGGACGTACACTAGGATTCTATATTACGATTCAGATTCAGATTCAGATAATTTATTTGCATAAATATGGGTACATAATAAAGATAACATCAATGAA
The DNA here is from genome assembly GCA_014607495.2 of Carposina sasakii. NCBI lineage: Eukaryota > Metazoa > Arthropoda > Insecta > Lepidoptera > Carposinidae > Carposina > Carposina sasakii. Next base: position 14,163,721 of record CP053159.1, on the reverse strand, counting down.
AATTTAGTTCCTGTTACAGCGTAAAACGATGGAGACCTAGAATGAAAATAACCTAAGTAAACTCCTTTAGATAAATCTTTGTTCACCAGGGTATCCAATGCTTCGTTTTTGATGAAGAAGCCCATGTTTTGGTGACAGGAGGTCCTGACTGCGCAGTACGCGTCTGGAATCCCTTCGTGCCATCTAAAGCCAGTGTCACCTTCTATGGTCATCATGCTGGCATTATTTGCGTCGTTCTACAAAACTCTGGTCAAACTTGTTACTCGTTATCAAGAGATCGGGTGATAAAGGTTTGGGATGTGCAGGGCCAAGTGTGCTTGCAAGTAAGTTTCTTTAACTACCGCTAAGATCAACATGTGCTAGGTACTTAGCTACTCAAGTTTCATTTTATTCCATCTGCATAGACTTACATCGATATTCCCCCTCAAGTGGGTGAACGATCACCTATCTCGGCGGTGTACAACCCAGCGACGAGGGAGTTTATTCTGGCAGCCGTTAAGATAGCAGTGGTCGTCTTGGACGAGCAGCTAAATGCCGAGCATACGGACGGATTCACGCACTCCAGAGCTGTGGCCAAAATCCTTTACAATCCATTGTTTAAAATCGTCATCACTTGCGGAATGGATAGCATCATCATCAATTGGGATCCAATTACAGGTGACTAACATTTCACTAGGCAAATTATGGCCAAAGACGTGAAGCAATGGAAATTGAATATTTTAACTAATTTTAAGGTAGGCGTAATGCCATGATGCGGGATGCTCACACGCGGTTACTTCATGGGGAGCTCATTCCGGTAGAGATCACAGCCGCTTGCTTCGACCCTGGCAATCAGCTTCTTGTTACCGGAGCAAGGAATGGCACTTTGAAGGTTACTAACAACTACTTACAAGCTATATTAATTATTTTTCTATCTATATCTACGCTCATGTGGACTCAAAACATCGATTTGTAGCTATATATCTCTCTAGAGTAGCTTATTTGTTCAGGTATGGAACTTCAATACGGGCACATGTTTGCGAAACATGTCCATCGAGCACATGTGCGAAGTTACTAACTGTTTTTGGGTCGAAGGAAGGTGTGTGTCATTCAGTTTTCATTAGGCTACATTAATGTTGTATTCATAGGCGAAGATAATCTCAGTACACACATACATATTATATATAGTATATATATATAGACTTTTTATCCCGGGAAAATGTTTTCATCCCGGATAATTTTGACATTTTGTTTTTTCTGTAGTCCACGCGGACGGAGTCGCGGTCGTCCACTATCAGGAATATATTGTGACATGTCCCACTTAACATATAGGCCAATTTTTATCCCGGAAAAATGTTTTTATCCCGGATAATTTCGACAGTTTGTTTTTCCACGCGGACGCAGTCGCGGGCGTCCACTAGTTTTTATTATATGTATAGATTTCGTCATAACCCGATAGAATCCTGGCAGTAGGATGGAACAGGCACGTGACAGAGTTCGAGGACAGCGGCACCGCCACCACCGGCAAGAGCTGGGAGACGCGTCACTCTGACGACGTGCTGGCGGCGGCCGCACGGAACCCCATCTCGCTGGCCACCACCAGCTACAACTCCGAGATGGTGTTATGGAAGCTGGAGACGGGGCAGCCTTATAGGTGTTTCTTTGTTTTGCATTAAGATATTATATGCTGAACATTATATCAAAAATACGAGAAGGATTAATTAAAAACAGATTTCCTACCCAATTCCTAATAAGTCCTTACGTCTATCTGGTAAATCACGACAAATAGATAGATACATAACGAAAGTAGGTAGGTACCTAGGTATCTAACCTACAATTACTTGCCGATAGGTACCTACCTAACAATAAAATAACATTTCTAGACGCTTTTCTTGTACGGAACCGATGCTGCGCATAAAGATGCTGTACAACAAGCGAGACGCCGCTCGGGCTGCTTCACCGGGCTCTGGCGGCGGAGGCAGGCGGTCCTCTTCCATCAAGAGACCAAGTCAGTAAGTATGCTGATAATTCTCCAAAAGGAGCTCACCGTTTCCTCGGGGGTTTTATGACGGACGCCCAAAGATACCGTTTTATCTGTCCGCTTGACATGAACAACGGAGCAAATGGTGGACCCTCGACTAGAGACAGACTGGTGATCTATATCACCAGTGGCGTCATGTTTCCTGTAGCGGGGCAGGTGCGGCGCGCGAGTCCGTGATCACGGCGCAGTCGGCCATGCAGAAGGCGCGCGCGCGGCGCGTGTCCGCGGTGTCGTTGCCGCAGCGCGCACAGAACATGCGCAAGCTGGCCGTGCACGCCGCGCTGTTCCTCGAGACTCGCCCGTTCAGCATGCATGTCGGTGAGAAAGACACTTACACTTGTATCTTTGGGGTACATTGGCCCTTGAAGGCACTTTCATGAAAAATTGATGACAGTAAGTAGATACTTTGTGTCTTTAATATAAGTGTGTTTTGAAGGTTGAGTCAGCGATTATATGATAATATGGGTGTCAGACAAATTAGAACCCTCATAAAAAAGACCACAACCACATTATATTAGACCAGCTCAAAGGTCCATTAAGATCCAAAAAAAGAAATGCAAACGTTAAAATGTTAAACAATACCTAAATATGACACGTGAGGCTTAGTAACTTTTTTCCTGTAAATTAAAATTAACTTACCTCATAGCGGCACTCATGATATCACTGGAGAACGGCCAGATCCAGTGCTGGTCGGACCACCCGGCGGGGGGCTTCCAGGGCTCGTTCCAGGGGATCCACGCGGCCGGAGACTACGTGTCCGCGCTGGCCACTGACGTCCTCAACGACTACCTCTTCACTGGCACCACCATGGGCTACGTGAAGGTGTGGTTGATGTCCAACTTTCTGATCAACAAGGAGGTGAGAATTTTAGAAGAAATATATAATCTATATAAGCGGAATGGACACTGTTGGGGATAGCCGTATAGTGTAGGTACCGACATGGTTCGAATCAAAGACTGACCGAGAAAATAGTAAAACAATTTGCATGTACCTACGATATAAACGAAAATTAACTGGATATGTATGTACCTGCACGCGTATGATGAATTTGGTGAGAGCGAGATGTCTCACTTTTAAACGTCAAATCCACAGAGCTAAGTAATAACTAGACAAGGCAAGTGTTTCTACTTTGTGTATAAAAAGGGATTGCAAACTACTTCTATCAGCCCTAATTCATTCAGTCCAGGCTCGAGAACGATTGTTATTCTAATTCCTTAAGTCTATTTTTTACATGCAAAGTAATTACATAGGTACACTAAGTAATTATTAATAAATAAATAATAAATATTCACACACTACACAACACATTAACCTAGTCCCACAGTAAGATCCCTAAGGTCTTGTGTCGTGGGTACTAAGCAACGGTATATAAATACATAGATAAGTATAGAAACATTCATCACTCGGAAACAAACATTGATATTCATAATATCAATGTTTGCATCTACCGGGATTCGAACCCAGGACCCATGGCGTTGCAGGCAGGGTCACTACCTACTAGACCAGTCGGCCGTCTGATATTAATAGCTCTATGAATTTGACGTTTAAAAGTGAGACATCTCGCTCTCACCAAATTCATCATACGGGTGCTGGAATAATATCACTCACCTCTGTAATGTCCAAGTCGTTTACTACTGCTGCTGGAATGGAACTTTTGTCTTCATTACGACTATCACGCGGATACTTATTTTATGGTAAGTGTAAAAACTGAATGGTGACAAAATACACGGCAATCTATTAGTGAATCTAATCTATAATATTTGTAAAGAAATCGAATCACAAGCTGCGGGTAGTATGAAATTACATACTACAACGCCAGTACCTACCCACATGTTATTCCGAGAGAAAAAGTTAGTTACGAACGAATGTAGGTAGGTCATTTAAGTACCTATACCTACTGTCACTTTTAATGCGAAGATAGTCGTGTGGTATGAAAGAGATACCTCAAGCTTATGTTATAGCACTTATAGCGTACGTACATAGTTGCAAGTTGCAAATAACACAAAGTTACTTACTTTAAAGCTCAAATGTTTTCAAGTGTGTCACTAGGGTCCACGTCTAAATGTAGCAGAATCAAGCTCTTATCAAACACGCTAGTTCGGTCTCCCGGTTGGCGCAGGTGCACGTGAACATGCCGCGCCTGCGCCTGCAGTTCCCGTTCCTGCTGCGCGACCGGCTTGAGGGCCGCGCCAAGCGCTGCGTGCGCGACCAGCCGCTGCCGTTGCTGCTCAACAGCTACCGCGCACACATGCGCTGCATCACCTCCGTGGCGTACATTGATGAGCGGAAACTCGTGCTCACGTAAGTTAAACCTACCTATAGGCCTCTGCCACTCTGTCAAACACTCGGTGAGTGTTATAAGACATTGTTTATTAGAAGACGTTTTGTAATGAGGCTGCATCACTCATGATGTTATTCATCAAACTTCACAAAATATCCACTGCTTCTTGTGTAGATGGCTGTGCAGTAATATCAAGCGTCAGAAGAATACAATAAGGGAAATCGTAATACTCGTAGAAATGCTTTAGTTCTGACCCTTTTAACCCACAGCGGCAGTTCGGACTACAGCGTTCGTGTATGGAGACTGACGGGCGAGTACCTGCAGACGCTGGGCAGCTTCCTGCCCTACTCACTCGAGGTCACGAGGTTCCCGCCAGACGTAAAGAAAGTCGCCAGTTTTACCACTTTCAAGGTGAGTCTTAACAGATTCTCTAGGTTGCGAAATAGAAGATACAACGCCGAACTGTTGAAGTAGTCACAAATTAGTGCAAAAAACTTGGTACATTTTCGGTAGTGTAGATTTGAATTCACTTTCTGCCCACAGGTGTGGCGCAACGGCTACGTGTCGCGCTACGTGCCCGGGCAGGTGGAGGTGGACAAGCTGCGCGACATCACGGAGCAGGAGCTGCGCACCAAGACGTACGGGCAGGCGGCGCAGGAGCCGCTGCTGGGCCGCTACTTCCGTCTGCCGCGCCGCCCCGACGCACAGCCCGCGCTGCTGCTGGACGACTCGCTGCCCACGGTATGCATTGGGAGACGGAATTTAGATCCTCTTGAGACAGATACCTATTTAGATTGAGTCGGGATGCGGCGGTAGGTAGGGGTGAGCCTTACCACTTGGGACTTAATAGGCTCGTGAAGAGTGGGTGTGTAATTTGCACATTGCTGCCCAACCTCTTCGGGGATATAATGTATGAGACATACATATGTGCATATATAGATGGGTTATCTTAGAGGTAGAGATGCTGTTGTTCTAGTTCTGTTCTATGAAATCGGCTTGTGTCCACAGATCCCGCTGTACACGCACCTGCGCCTGGCGTCCACGCAGCCCGTGCGGCGCCCGCCCACGCCCGAGCTGGTGCGCGAGACGCGCCTGCGCAAGACCGTCAACAAGTCCAGCCGCCAGGCGCACTTCACCGACCAGCAGCCAGAGTAGACACTATTTTAATAAACGTTTTTATTGCATTTTTGTTTTTATTTCAAAATGTTGTATAATCTTAAATAAAAATACAAAGTAGAAATTAAAATAGCTAAGTAATTCTAAATATTATTAAATTGTTGAATCTATGCTGGAGCACGCGGCCCGCCTCCAGCACGGCGTCCAGTAGCACGGCGCCATCCCGTGCAGTGCGACTGCGTGGACGCGGGGGAGCTTCTCGTCAATTTCTTCGTCTTGCATCCTCGTCCTTACCGCAGTACTCCTAGAAGGAAGTGTGCCGTGAGGACGATGGACTTTATACGTAGGTCGCAGGAGTCCGTCGTCGCAGCTCACTCCTGTAAGCAGCCAAGTCCCCCACGGGGCGCCGGCTAGGACAACGCTCTGTTTCGACACTAATTCATTACTGCTTCACGCGTAGCGTAAACTACACACGTAGTTTAAAAGTACAGCAATTGCAATGAAACAGTCGTATTATAATCTAAATTGTAACGTAAATACTATTAGATACTGATTTAAAATAGCTAAGTCTAAATATAAAGGTTTTTCGACAATGATTTGTTTTGTTTGTCCCTTTGACGGCCTTGTACAGTCGACAAGATGTAGAATGAACGACGATGTAAGTACCCACTGTAATATTATTACTCGCGTAGCTCTTTCAACACTTTTCCTAAAAGGAAAGGATACCCAGGCATTTCTTTAGAATCACCAACTAGATCCTCCCCCTGAGAGTGTGTGTGTGCTTGGGCGAGGCGCGGGAGGACGCCGAGCGCATGTTGCGCGCACGCACACACTCGAGGTTATCGCGATTTGCTATTGCTTTTACGTAATCAGGGGGCGTAAGTGACCTCGACTCGTTACACTTCATTATAGGGAAGGAATCAGATAAAGCCAAAGGATAACCAGAACATCAAAATGAGGTGAGAGACCCCATAACCATGTTAAACATACCTAATGTGGGACTTGTAGGTATTACAACTAATATAATAAAACATTATAATCATATAGAGAAAACATTTTATTTAGCTTACTAAGGCATCATCTCCCACACACTCACACATGGCTCATAATCATGACGTTCAAATTATAATGTGTAAAGATAGGTATAACAACATCTAAAGAAAGAAATATTAACAAATACTTAACTAACTTACCTAAATATAACAAAAATAAAAATTAGAACAACATATTACACTTAATTCATGATTAATGAACTGTTCTTAACAAAAAAAACATTGAGTTTGATAATTTAGGCCACTAAATGATTATTTCATGAAAACAAATACATAAAATAAATGGCAGACTAAACAAAATATACACATAGGAGTATAACAATGATTTAAATACATCTAAAGGAATGCTAAAACCACTTAAACTTATATAAGGTACCTTATTTAAAGTGCATTGAGCAATTTACATTGTATAGTAAAATAACTACAAGCCTACATAAAGGAATAATATTATTCTGATATGTAGATAATAATAACCTAGCGAAGTAAATTCGGCACATCTCAGAATTGCTTACCGTTGCTTTATTATACATATTATAGTCTAAAATAGGTCTTTCAAGTAAATACATAAATACTTCATTAATTTTGTAGACTGTGGAAGACTAAATTGCTCTTCGGTAAAAATAAATTTTTCAATCAAATATTTAATAGTAATATTTTGATAAAATATCAAAATAACCGTAAAGAAAGCAATATTACATTATACCCTGCTCAGTTACGAATGATATTTGGCATCAAATATAAAGATTCTTAAGATTACATACATATAATCACGCCTTTATCCCTTACGGGGTAGGCAGAGCACCAAGGGCCGATAGAACCACATGGTGCCATTTCTGTGACCAATTTTGAGGGTATAGTTGAGATGTACAAATTCGGTTAGTAGTGACAGGTGGTCAGCCTATCGCCTACAAATCACAAAGACCCTCTTGTCCCTCTACTGACTTGTACAGTATGCCCGGGAAGAGAAGCAGCTGTAGTATAATACGTTATTTTTCACTCCCAGAGCAGTATAGAAGATAGATTCTTAAGATTATCAAAGGTATATTTCATGATTTCATTTGTATACTATACAGTTTAAATCTATATTTAGATATAATAAAGCCGATGCTTTTGGCACTTCTCAACTTGATAGATAAATAGATAATTAATATAAATAGTGTCTAATGGTTCAGTCTATTATCATAAACAACACATATGGTGAAAGTTTTTCGTTTGTCAAACTGCAAACGTACTAAGTAGGTACTTTATCTAGCTAGAACGTATAATTTGCACTCAAATAAATAGGCAGTAATATAAATTTAAGATCTTTCCTCGCGATACGAAGGAGCTTGCACTGTGGCCTGTCTGCCTCAAGGTGTAGCAAATATGTTTCAGGACATTACCTATGTGCCTATGTAGCCTATACGCCACAGGACAAGGCATATTTGACGTGACCTGCTTGCCTCAGGGCGTACCTTATTTGCCTCAAGGCGTGGCCTATTTGTCTTTGGGCGTGGCTTATTTGCCTCAGAGCGTGACATGTCTGCCTCAAGTTATACGCGATCGTCAAAGCAGTGCGGTGGCAGGTATCATTCTCGGAGGTTTCTTCTTTGTCCCGGTGTCACTCTCCCACGCCACACACACTCCGTTGTCGTAGCATCCGAACAGAACTGAGCTGTCCAAACTGTATGTTATGCTGGAATACAAACAATTCTCAGTCTATAACAGTATCATAAGTATACCTATAATGTAGTTGTATTGCCTATTTCATTGATGATGAAAGGCGTGATTATGGCCCTAAATTTTAATTTATAAAAAAGTTAAATTGAAGCAGGCCGATTTTGTAAAAAAATGTGCAAAATCGCGTGTCGATCACGTGACGACATCAAGCTATTCTCATCTGCAAATTGCGTAATAGCCCTGCCATATTAGTAAGATAATAGGAATCAAATGATTAACATAGACAATTATTTAGCAAATTTACAAAATCAACCCGCAATTCATCACTTTAATAATAATACTTCTCCATAATATAATCCGTTAGGATATGGTTGATCGTTTCATCATTAAACATTGTGCTGAGGGTTTCAGCTTTGTTTACCGAGATTTGGCTAGTGTATAGCTAAAAATAACGTTGCCAATAATGTAATTTAAAAAGAGATGGCAAAATTCGTCATCCGAGTTTTAATTGACCCGATGGCTCAGTGGTTAGAGCACTGACACGCGGAATGCAGAGGTTGTGGGTTCGATTACCACCCGGGTGAGGAATTTTTTCCATTTCTTTATTAATAATTTTAAAATAATATTTTTTTATAATAATAACAAGCCCGCAGTGCAGCTTGTGGCGAGCTGTTGGGAGGTAGCGTTCCCACGGACATATAGTGCTCTTGTGGGAAGACCCTGTTCCTCATCTCCGGCGCCGGAGTGCCCGATTTTCCAACCCCACCCAAAATTCAGCCCCATAGCCCATGACCTTGTTTCCCATCGCATGACATAGATCTGCACTCCAATAGTCTTGCACATGGCGGGGACCATCGCCGGGTGTATCATATTGTGCGGTCGGCGATGGTATCCTCCATGTGTATCCCACGCCATATTAAAGTTCTCTAAAAAGGGCCTCTACATCTTGGCCATGGCCCGCCTCTCAAAGGATCGAGACTCTGTAGTCCCGAGAATTTTACCAAAGAGATACAGGGTGATTTTTGGTCGTCAACGTTCCCGAAAACTACGGAATCTCCTCATCATCACGATCATTTTTCTCCATGGAAGCATACTTGGGAAGTGTTTAGTTTCCAAGATATTAGGGTCCAAAGTTGAGTAAATAGACTGCGTTTTTCTGCATAAATGCACATAACGCGCATAGCAAGATTTTTTTCACGAGAAATAATAATTATTTGTCTATGAAAAAACTAGCATAAACACTGGATACTATAAATTTCGGCTGATCAAGTAATTAAAAAAAAAATCATTTCCCAGCATTTTTTTGGCATAAACTTACTTAATTTGATGTATAGAGTACGTACCCTTCGTTAAGGGTGGAAACGAAAAAGCATCCTGTATAATAAAGCACTTTTGGAGCTAGACACAAAAACAGGTGCACACGTTACACTGTTTCCCTCCGTGTTCACCGCAGCCAGCACTTACCACAGCAGCGTCGCGGCCTGGTCAGCAGGGATGCCCCGCAGTGGGCGCAGGTCCCACGAGCTGTAGAGTGTGACGGCGCCCCCGGCCAGGGCTGCTGCCAGCACGTTAGCGGAGGCTCCCTCTGGCGCTCGCGAGTAGCAGATGCAGGTCACCGGCTCGGAGACCTTTACGCTGCCTGGAGAGAGGAGGAAGGTCGATATCACGTGCACTCGTAGTTCAATACTCAATAATTTATTGCATTCATATGTAGTTAAGGATCTTAATTAATAATTTACAGATAACATCTTATTGCCTTTAACCCATTATGTATGGGGTTGGCCGAATATGGTTTCTTTCGGAACTCATTATTTGGCATTTGTTATGTTCAGACAGGCTTGACACCAACACTCTTCAGGGCTGAAAAAAATTCATTGGTACAGCCCAGTGACTGGTATCGAACCCACGCCTTCCGACTTGAAAGGCACACGTCTTAATCATTGGGCTATCATCGCTATTTTCTTATTCTTAATTGTACACAAACAAATGTTAACAAGAAAGTTGCCACATTTAATACTCGTATAGAGGGGACAGATGTAACTTATTAGTGCCTAGTTACTAACTTAATCTGAGAGACTGGTCGAGTTCCTTCCTTAGCTGCTGCAGCTGATGTATCCTAATGAAGCTTCGCATCAGTACTGGATACAAAAGAGGATCAAAAGAAACATGCACAAATGTGTGTTGTGTGTGCATTCCCAAAGTCTGATGGGACGGAAAGATTCTACTTCAGGTCCAATACAATCCAACTCACCGACATAGCTGGCGTTGACGGTGTACACTCGCAGCAGAGTGGCGTACTTGTCGCCGCCCGCACGCCCCGCCCCGCCGGCCCCGCCCCCCGCAGGCCCCGCCCCGCCGGCCCCGCCCCCCGCTCGCCCCGCCCTCAGGTCGTGCGCGCTGGCCACGTCGCTGAGCGTGTCGCTGATGGCCACGTGCGTGACCGGGAGGCGCCCGCGGTTGGGCAGCGTGCGGATGTATGACATGCTGGGGGGAATGATACAATCATTTATAGAATATTTACTTGAGTGCGCCCCTCCCGTGTTGAAAACCCGTCTGCCTAGCGCGGCGGCTATAGGCAAAGACCCCTGTGGCAGTAGCCTTGTGGCGTGACCTGGGATAAGTCTACTCCAGCAGTGGACTGCAATAGACTGATGTATTGTATCAGACATTAAAATATTTAGTTTTTACAATTGGATCGGCAATCCGTTAGCTCTTTAATGGATTCTGTTCTCGACACTACAAAAATGAATTTTATAAAAGCAATTCAGTTTTAAGAACACTCCTTTATATTATCAATGTGTGACATTATAAAGTTATATATCAATGTATGATGATGCAAGTAAAGTCCACAATGAACCACGCCGGCCAGTACTCACGTGTCCAAGGCCCACAGCGACACGTCACCGGTCGCTATGGCCACCAGCCGCGCCGCGCCGCACACGCACAGCGCCGCCGCCCGCGCGCGCGGCACGCTCGCCACGCGCCGCACGCTCGCCTCGCTCGGCGCCCGCGCACACAGCTGCAGCACTAGCCCCGACTCGTGTCCGAGCAGTGTCGGTCCGCACAGCGAGTGGGAGACGCAGGTTATCTGCCATTGACGTATTGTTTAGCTTAGTATTTGTGTAGAATAGGTTTTTATTTCAAGATTATACATACATACATAAAATCACATCTCTTTTCCCGGAGGGGATTGACAGAGATCAGGATCCTGACACACTTTTTTTTTTCACTTTATCTACTTTCATGATATTCTTTATGCACGCTCGTCGATTTAGAATACTCGCTAAACTGACCTGTCACTAGAATTGCACCAATTTGATCGGTGAAAATCTGGCAAAGTCTTCCCCTTCCGACCCTTCTGTCTAGCCTTCCGTTCGTGTGAACGGTATCTGTCAGATATAATATTCACAACTGTGATTCACAATGAAACAAGACAGAGTAGAAATATAAAAACTGTACATTAGACGGGACCGTAAAATCAGCCGTCTTTTTGCATTCGTACGGACGGGCGTCATATGACGTCACCGCTACTCATATCTTTAAGACCGCACTATACACATATATGCCACATACCGGGTCCAGGGCCACGGGCGCGGGCACGTGCAGCAGAGCGGGCGGCGCGGTCGGGCGCGCGGTGCGCAGGCGCAGGCCTCCGTCCGCGTGCCACCACGACAGCAGGCCCACGCTGCGGGCCTCCGGCGCGGTAGGGTCTGCACGTATGGTTTGAGAACCTTAGGTTATCATACTGTGTTATTTGCGAGGGCATTTTATGAAATTCAAGCTCAAGTGCTTTTCGGGGTTAAAACAAGTTTTGTCAACGATTGGCATACAATGTTGGCCACATAGGACAATACGGCCCCTTATTACCTAACTAGCAAAAGCAACGCGCTAGGGTTAAATTTACAAAATTAACCGATTGCTAGTCAAATTCGTATTACGTAAAATGAATTTTAAAGGAATTTTGACATTTCAAGGCGAACATTGTATATTTTCGCTATCGTTCTGCTTCGGCTTTGCTATTGCAAATTAGGTGTCAAGGGGTGGGGAATCAGCGGAAGCTACAGGGACCGAATATTCATGGATCATGTAGTCGACACTAGCAATCGGCATATTTTTATGGGTTCTGACAAACATTTTCCTTGTCGCGGGCCGCAATTTGCCGACGTACCTGGAACATAATCGCTGCGTCAACGTACATATACCTGCTCTTCTAAAATACCCTAATCAACTCGTCTTTCAGGTGCTCCTGTTTGGCTAGACCTATCTTTAGTACGCGATTAAATACGATTACTATAAAGCAGCAAAAATTCACTCCTTCAAAAATGCTAGTCCAGTTAATAAGCACACAATCCGCACTAACCGTGCACCGACGTGAGTGCGGTCCGGTCCGGCAGTAGTACGGCGTCGCGCGGCGCGGCGGCCAGCACGTGCGAGCACGGTGCGGCGCGGCGTGACGTCACGCGTGGCGGAGGCAGCGCCGGCGAGCCGCAGTACGAGCCCCATTGGAGGCCGATCACGCCGGGCCATACGGGGATCTGGAGACCATGCGGGGTGTTGAGTGTGGAGTTATGTGGAAATGTGCATAAATTGAGTCGACTAAGGGAACTGAGGGGAAAATGTGAATACTCTATACCCTACACAATCCTGCACTCACACTGGTCGCGACACTGTCCGCACCCGGTCTCAGGGACCCTACACACTCCTGCACTCACACTGGTCGCGACACTGTCCGCACCCGGTCTCAGGGACCCTACACACTCCTGCACTCACACTGGGCGCGGCACTGTCCGCACCGGTCTCAGGGACCCTACACACTCCTGCACTCACACTGGGCGCGGCACTGTCCGCACCGGTCTCAGGGACCCTACACACTCCTGCACTCACACTGGGCGCGGCACTGTCCGCACCGGTCTCAGGGACCCTACACACTCCTGCACTCACACTGGGCGCGGCACTGTCCGCACCGGTCTCAGGGACCCTACACACTCCTGCACTCACACTGGGCGCGGCACTGTCCGCACCGGTCTCAGGGACCCTACACACTCCTGCACTCACACTGGGCGCGGCACTGTCCGCACCCGGTCTCTGGGACCCTACACACTCCTGCACTCACACTGGGCGCGGCACTGTCCGCACCCGGTCTCAGGGACCCTACACACTCCTGCACTCACACTGGGCGCGGCACTGTCCGCACCCGGTCTCTGGGACCCTACACACTCCTGCACTCACACTGGGCGCGGCACTGTCCGCACCCGGTCTCTGGGACCCTACACACTCCTGCACTCACACTGGGCGCGGCACTGTCCGCACCCGGTCTCTGGGACCCTACACACTCCTGCACTCACACTGGGCGCGGCGGGCGCGGCGGCGACGTGCGCGGCGCACAGCGGGTGTGGCGTACGCAGCAGCTGGCGCGGCACCTGTCCGTACGTCCGCACCATGGTCTCTGCTGCACGACGCTCCAGCTCGTCGTCCAACTCCTCAGGGTCGAAGCCGTAGTATGTCTGGATGGGCAGACAAGTGTTAATGTCATATAATCATCATCATCACCATACCGACCGGTCTTGAAGCGGCATGCGTCGAACAGATACCCGCTTTCTATCCTGACTAGGTCATCTGTCTATCTCACAAGTGACCTTCCCATCTGCCACCGGTTCTGCAAGCTATACCTATATCCCACAGTCGCACTAAGTCTTTACCTTGGTGGATTGCTGGATCGTTGAGCTATGCCGAAGATCTTTGTCCACGGATCTCCTCAGATCACGCAAAAAACCCCAAGCATAGTCCTCTCATTGTTCGCTTTAAGACATAAAGAACCGATGCTACGATGAAGTGGGCAGCTACTTTAATTCCTTTTCCCCGGCAGCACACACTCACGCAGGGCGGGTACACGTTGAGCGCCTGCACGGCGGGCGCGCCCAGCTGCCGCCAGCCCAGCACCAGGTCCAGCCAGCGCGGCAGAGCGTCGCGCGCGGGCGCCGCCTCCAGCGCCTGGCGGTGCACCAGCAGGAACAGGCGCGCGTCCGGCGCCCACGGCGGCAGCTCCACCGAGTCGATGCCGGCGCCGCACTGTCGCACGCCCAGGTCCAGCCCTGCAACCACCGCGACGTGTGACGCGTCTTGCAGCAGAGCGATAGCAATGCCACGGCGAAAATTGTGAGCGAGAGGCGTGAGAAAACGCCTCCCACTTGCTCCTAGCAATCACACGTCACATTGCTTTCCTTTTGCAAGTAATGTAATCAGGGGCCCAATTAAATGCAAAGGGCACGTGACATACATAGTAGAAGAGCATAATTGTACTTGTAAACTGACATTTTAGTAAATTTACTTAATTTATTTGTGATGTGCTGTGATTGGGTGTTTACGGCCGATTTAGCTCCACTCATCATCACTATTGCTGGCAAACTATTCAAGTAGCGTTACGTCATTATTGCAAAATTCATTGTTCACATATTATTTAAAATTCATCACTAATACCAAATCGCGAGTTTCACCATCAAATCATTCTTTCCATCCTACCTTCATTATTACGAAACAGTTCCGGCAGATAGAACAGCTCCGGAATCAACTCCTTGACGACCGTCGGCGAGTCGCGCATGACGAGTCGCCAACACGTCGCCAGCGAGTGAAACGTGCGGTCCGGCATGTCGAAACTGTCGTCTGACGGAGAGACAGATAACAATAAGACGACTGTGTGGGACTAATGTATTGTGAAGTGTATGAAATATTCACATCAAATATATATCTTTGTGAAATATCTGTTCATAGATTTTTACTATAACACGTTGCAAAATTTAAAGAGAGGGAGAAATGAAAGGTGAAGGCTGCATATCCTGTCATAGTGCTCTCACTGTTTCGGTTACCATTTCTGTCGCATGGAATGTTCTGGTACACTCAACTTGCATAGCCTATTGCATCTTCTTCGCGGAAATTATTGGTACGATTAGTCGACGTGGAGTCAGGACGCAATTGGTGCCGTACTTTAAACCCACTTATGATAGTGCACATTGATGCGAGAAAACACAGAGTTACTTTTCTTGAGTCTCCCGTTGCGCTTGTCTTACAAGCCTTGTCGGTATGTGGTCTCCAATGGCCATTGATTCTTTCAGCTATCTGTGTGATCCATTGCCACTTTGGCCTGCTATACTGCTGGCTATTGTTTTAAAAATAAGTGATTGAACGCCGCCCGCCCTTCAAAGCTAGTCACGCCGCCCGCCCTGTGCCGTAATAAAAGAAAATGAATGAACGCCGCCCGCCCTGTGGTCCCTGGTAGTCAACGCCTCCAGCTACCCTGGTAGCCTCGAGGCAGCGCGGTTAGGGCGGCACCCGCAGCAAGGGACCACTTCATTGCAGCACGCCGCCCGCCCTGTGCCGTACCCTGGTAGTGCAGCACGCCGCCCGCCTTGTGCCGTCTGGTAGTGCAGCACGCCGCCCGCCCGGGTAGTGTGCAGCACGCCGCCCGCCCTGTGCCGTACCCTGGTGCAGACGCCGCCCGCCCTGTGCCGACCCTGGTAGTCGACGCCGCCCGCCCGTGGAGTAGTGCAGCGACGCCTACCCTGTAGTGCAGCACGCCGCCCGCCCTGTGCCGTACCCTGGTAGTGCAGCACGCCGCCCGCCCTGTGCCGTACCCTGGTAGTGCAGCACGCCGCCCGCCCTGTGCCGTACCCTGGTGTCGAGGAACAGCGCGGTGTAGGGCGGCACCCGCAGCAGGTAGTGCAGCACGCCGCCCGCCCTGTGCCGTACCCTGGTAGTGCAGCACGCCGCCCGCCCTGTGCCGTACCCTGGTAGTGCAGCATGCCGCCCGCCCTGTGCCGTACCCAGGTAGTGCAGCACGCCGCCCGCCCTGTGCCGTACCCAGGTAGTGCAGCACGCCGCCCGCCCTGTGCCGTACCCTGGTAGTGCAGCACGCCGCCCGCCCTGTGCCGTACCCAGGTAGTGCAGCACGCCGCCCGCCCTGTGCCGTACCCAGGTAGTGCAGCATGCCGCCCGCCCTGTGCCGTACCCAGGTAGTGCAGCATGCCGCCCGCCCTGTGCCGTACCCAGGTAGTGCAGCATGCCGCCCGCCCTGTGCCGTACCCAGGTAGTGCAGCATGCCGCCCGCCCTGTGCCGTACCCAGGTAGTGCAGCATGCCGCCCGCCCTGTGCCGTACCCTGGTAGTGCAGCATGCCGCCCGCCCTGTGCCGTACCCAGGTAGTGCAGCACGCCGCCCGCCCTGTGCCGTACCCAGGTAGTGCAGCACGCCGCCCGCCCTGTGCCGTACCCTGGTAGTCGAGGAACAGCGCGGTGTAGGGCGGCACCCGCAGCAGGTAGTGCAGCACGCCGCCCGACGTGGAGTACAGCGAAGCGTAGTGATGCGGACGTCGCGCTAGTGCACCGCCGGATCCCGTCTGCAGATCCTGGGGGAAATGACGCACTTATAGTCTTTTACATACATGATGAGGAGAATGCGTAGTATTCGGAAACGTTAACAACAAAAAAACATCCTGTATACATACCAAAATGAGGTAGAATCATACGGGGAGAACCCACACCCACGTATACACTGAACGGGAACAGATATAGGTAAATCTAGCCTTACATTTATTTTCGTCCTTACATCTAGCTTACATTTATGTTGCAATATTATTTAATTATCTATCACATGGAAATAGCAATGTTTTTCGCGATAAGCGTTAATTTACATGAAACGCTTTAATTTCCTAAGAGAAAGGCAGCCATATCCTACGGCCCGGTTGTGGGCGCACCCATAGTCAATGTTTGAACATCCGAATTGTAACGCCTAATACAATTTCATTTATAATAAATGTATTTAATGACCGAATTAATAAATAAACAGCGTTTTAATCCTACACTCATGATATTTCACGCTTAAACACACACTTTTGAATGCAAAATTAATACTATAGTAACAATGTTACCCTTTTTTACAATAATGATAGATTGATACACACATAAATCGGATTTGAATCCAAAATTAATACTGCCGAAATTTATATTTTGTTTAAAATTATAAGAAAATTAAACACAAGTTACTGCTCACATTATAATTATTGATATAATGCTGTTCCCGATTCTTATTCTGCACAGCGATCGGCTTGGCCAGGTCCCGGAACGAGGCCGGGTCCGTCAGGTCCAGGATCTTGGAGGTGTAGTCTGCGAGCACGAAGGGCAGCACGGGGTACTGCATCAGGTCGTTGTGGCTGCGGCCGCCCAGCGCGTTGAGCCGCATCAGGTACTCCCAGTTCGTGATGTCTCCGGACCGCCAGAGGGCCATCGCTGCGTTTAGGGTGTCGGGCTCTTGTCTGTGGAATGTATTATATATTTAAGTTCTGAATGACACGTTAGCTCTTCTATTCACATTGTAGATACTTATTTGACATTGACTGCCGAAATTTATATTTTGACATTTATTTATTTATTTATTTATTTATTTATTTATTTATTTATTTATTTATTTATTTCTCCCTTCTCACCATTTAAAATTATAAGTTATTATTAAATACATATAAAATTATATATATAAAATTACATTATTATAAAAAAATAAAACACAAGATATAATATACATTACTGAATTCACTCAAAGAACATATAAGTAGGTCTTAGTTTCTGTCGCCAATTATTGAGTGCTATAAGGGCGCCTTGGCCAGCAGGTTGTGCGCGCGCGCGGCACGACCAGCAGGCGCGGGCGGCGTCGGCGCCCCGACCCGTCCGGCACGTACAGCCCCAGCCCGCGCAGCACCCCCGGGTTGTTACTTTTCTCGCAGGACCCTCACTATGTACTCGGCAGCGACTCTCTTCGGTTTCTAATTTATTGTATCCTACTATTCCAAGCGAATAGTGTGGAATACATAAGAGGATAGAAAGGGTAGACTCCGTATAGTCCAAATATAAGTGACGAGTGAATTTATTTTGAACGTTCTAGCATAATTTTATACTTAGCCGGGTCCCCATATTATTACATTCATTCTAGGTGACTTCTTCAGTCATACAATGCCTTCACTGCCGCGACA
Organism: Carposina sasakii; assembly: GCA_014607495.2. Lineage (NCBI taxonomy): Eukaryota > Metazoa > Arthropoda > Insecta > Lepidoptera > Carposinidae > Carposina > Carposina sasakii. Next base: position 14,145,579 of record CP053159.1, on the reverse strand, counting down.
TTCGTGAAGTTATACGTTTGTCTCAGTATAAATCCTAAATCTTGCCTTTTTACATATATTAGAGGTGTAGTCAAATCCGCACCAACCACAACTCCCAGATCTTTCATCTCCGACGCTCGCACGACCTCCCCCATCTTGTATTGAAATTGCAGCTTCTTCTTTGTATATGTAATGACGGAGCATTTCGGGTTAAAATACAATTTATTTGTAACACTCCATTCCATCTTATTTAGTCGCTTTCGTTGCAATCAGCAAGCTTAATGTTAATAACAATTTGAGGCCGCATACAACAAACCTTAGTATCTAACCACTTCCGGTAAGTCATTTATCATTATGATAAATTCCAGAGGGCCCAAAGCTACCCGCATACCGGAACGAGTGTAGTAGGTACTAGCCGTTAAAGTCCACTGTTTTCTGTTCGTAACTGAATAACTCTAATGTCTCCGCACCCGACCGCCAGCTCAACAAGACATCATTATCGACTGTATCAAACCCATATATATATATATATCATGGACCTGTACTTACTTTGTGTAAGTGGGTATGTAATTTATATGAATTTAAATTTAATTATGTTATGATAATTGAATTTTACACACTAAAGGTTAAGTGTTACTATCGATATCTTATCCAATGTAAGATTCTTTTGTTAATATGTTCTTGTTTTGACTGTGTGTGGGAGTTTTATTGCTATTTCTTCTTCCAAGCATGACACTTCACTGAGATAGTGTAACAGTAATGTAGAATCATGCGGTGTGTCAGACCTATGTTGGTTTTGCCATAAAGGAGACTGTGTAGCAGCTCTTCTGGATTTCGTCTTTAGGGACCTTAACTCTTATTCTCCAGGTTGGTGGCTATTAAGCCCCGAATCGTATTATGCCTGAAGACCGTAACAAATCGACCTTGGGGTGGTGGCCGTGCCAAAGCAAAAGCTTTGGATTTATTATTTTTGGGTTGTTTAAATTCACCTCCTTTTTTGTTTGGTAGCGGTTTCATTTTTGGGTCGAACATAGAAAGTAACATATAATTAGACAATCGACAAACAAGTGTTAATGCTTTCATGTCGAATAAATGATTTTGAATTTGAATTTGTCGATGTAATGTTAGGTAGATACTTGGAGAAGGTATTAAAGAGGAGGTGGGATTATGAACTGAGTCATGATAGGGGCGGAGCTTCAGGGCCAGTGTGTGTGACGCAGTAGCTGTATCCACACGCTTATGCAAGTAGTTTGACTAGTCACTACAAGGTGGTTTCTATGTAAATGGGCAGGGCTACAGTGTTAGGATGCTCCCCTCGTCCCATACTTCACCCCTGCTCAGCGACACACTATTTTTTATGAAAATATACTTAGCCGCTGCTCCTCTTTTATTTCTTCTCCATGGGTAGATACTCCGCGCGCCTTAAAATGTGCTTTGTATTTGTGTATACAAGCAAGGGAAAAATCACGATCTAGGTCGGCACGCCTACACTTTCCATGTTTGTTACTTATTCACGAAAAAAGTTACGAACGGATTTCGATCAAACTTAGCAGTTATGTAGCACACAAGCTGTAATTAATGGTCACATGGAAGGAGTTGCACTAACGTCAAATTTTTTTCAAAAGAAATCAAAGGAGTAATTGCAAAAAATGTGACAATGGAGAGAGGAAAGCTTCTGAACACCAGTAGGTTAGGTTGGCCTAAGAGAGTGGTATGATGACGAGGGCTCTACTAACCTGCGTGGAAGGCGGCAGGAGGCCAGCGCGGTGAGACAAGCCGCGCGCTCGGCTTCGCTCGCGAACGCCAGCAGGTGCGCACGTCCGCACTCCAGGTGCAACTCAAGTGCGCGTTCTTGCAGGCACCAGCGCCGCGGAGACACCTGGTAGATAATGTACAAGTATAAAAGCTGGGGTGGTTCTTTGCTGCTGATAGTCCGAGCTGCAACGCATCGTAGAAATAGGCTAGACACCGTTTAATAGAATAACTCGTATGCTGTTTTGTTTTGTATGCTGACACAAATAATGTAGTCATTCACATAGTAACTAGTGCCATCCGAGGAAACTATACGATGAAACGCACTCTAGCATCATAGCCGCAAGGATCTGTGGGGTGAGCACGAAACTTTTTACGTGGCGGAACGCTAGCGACTCGCTAGCAATATCTATGGGAATTGACAGTAGAGTTACGGACTATCGAGAGGTTCATGTTTACCGCTCTGATCAGAAGATAAGAAAACAGTTGAGAAACATACAGATGTTTAAGACCAGAGATAAGTTGCTAGCTCACCGCCTAAGGCAGGGGTGGCGAACCTTTAGTGATATACGTGCCATTTTTCCTGAGACAAATAGTTATTATATCTATGACGTGCCATGAAATAATTTAGGCATATTGATATTATTGAACAAAAATAAAACTAGCTATTAAGTATACTATACTATTTATTAAAAATTCAAAAGTACAATTATCGGTATGTAATGTTACTATTTTAACATATAAAAAAAATTGTGTTATTTCTGCTGTTTCAAATAAGATGCTAAGTATTTTATGTCAGGCTCTTACTTTGTTACTTTCAGCAGAATGCAAGCTGCTGAACTAGAGTCATCTGACAAACGGTTTCGATGCAATTTTTTTAATGTAATTCATTCTCATCTGTATCATTAGGCGTGCCTGAACTATTTTGTTGCGTGCCAGGGGTGGCACGCGTGCCATTGGTTCGCCATCCCTGGCCTAAGGGAATACCCCTGAGATCATCTATTTAAATCGTATAACTATATAGATAACCAATAATTGAAGGTCATCTTTTATTTGTTTTTTTTTATTTGTGCGCGAACATTTCTAGATTGTTCGCGAACAATTTGTTAGGTATTTATTTATTCTGGTCAACTTACTGAAGCAAACAGCTTCAGTAAGTCGACCAGAATAAACATTTATGTCGTAAACTGTGCATTACAGTGCCGCAAAGTTCAGCACACTGGTGAAATCTACTTAACAGCTACTTAACATCCGTGACCGGTAGTGCCTTATTACCTGTACAATAGAGTCGAGAGTCCAGCTCTGCGGCACGTGGGGCGAGTCTGCGAACGGATCCATCTCCCTCTCGTCTATCTTATCGGGTATCAGGTGGATACATCTGAGGACGTATACATACAGAGATATACAGAGATATAGATATAACTAGTGATCGAACATTATAGCTTATGTGTTATTCTGATGCTATAAACGCCCGTTTTTTAAAAATTAATTTATTCGGTCATTGATTCTTTTTATCACATCAAGTATAAAGAATACATGTAGTAGGCATAGGTGTGTCGCCCCCGCACAGCCCCGCCACCCCCACCTGTCTGTGAGCAGCAGCTCTGCCTGCGCAGGCGCCGGCCACAGCCCGGCACGCTGCACCCTCGCGGTGTGCAGTACGGTCTCGCCTGCCTGCAGACAGTCGTGCGCCAGCGCAGCCGCCGCCGGACCGCACAGGATCGACGACAGCAGCGGCGGAGGGGGAGGGTCTGGAAATTAGTATTCGTTAGGTTTTAAGACTGAACGCTACGTCCAACTTCTAACACCGTTACGTAACCTCAATAATATAAAAAGTTATAGAAACACTTAAGCAAAATATTACAAACATTTTCAATCTGTAATTCTCACCAGCTTTGTACTGGAACTCCTCCTTGAAGAACTTGTGCGGGATGGCGAGATGCGTGCGGCGCATGCGCACGCGCACGCGGCCCGCCGTCTCCACCGGGTCCAAGGCCCACGATTGTGGCCCACTGCCCGCCCAGTGGAACACGCCTGCCAGCACAACCGTTAGTGTTATTATGACTTAAATAAAGGAGGATGGCCATAAATGTATGAGACGGGTCCCCATCGACCAATAACGATCAGACGTATATCTTTGAAAAGCTCTTTGTGTTACTATCAATTGTTACTATAGGGGTGATGCTCAAATCGTTGTGTGAAAAAAGTTTATAGCTAAAAGAATTCAGATTTTTGGGTTAAAAGTTTAGTACTTATTCAAGTGTTTGGTTAGCTATCTACGAGATATCAGACTTTAAACGCTGGTCTTGCCACATTTCGAAATGATGTGACAACCCATAAAATGTCTTTTAAAGACTTATGTATACAGGTTATGTTGTTTTTTTTGTTGCCATCATATACGACGGTTACGTACTCTATACATTAAATAAAGTACCTAAGTTTATGCCAAAAAATACAGGGGAACGATTATAATTTTTTAAATTGATGTGGTCGCGCATAATGTATGGCCTCTAGTCTTTGCGTTGGTTTTTAATAGTTTTTTTTTAAATATTTTTATTACACGCGTCTCAACTTTCGCTCTTAATATCTTAGAAACCAGACACTTCCCAGTTATGCTTTCAAACACCCTCACAATAGTGATAAAAATAGTCTAATACATACGTAGGAATATACACCTACGTGTGTAATAGACTATTTTCAACCGACTTCAAAAAAGAGAGGTTATCAATTCGTCTGTATGTTTTTTTAAATTTTTTATGTGTGTTACCTCAGAACTCCGTCATTTATGAACCGATTTCAATTTTTTTTTATAGTTTGTCATGGTATGCTTCCAAGTTGGTCCCATATTCACCACATCAGGATCTGATGATGGGGTCTTGGAGAAATCGAGGGCAATCCTCAAATATTATAGGCACATGTAGTCTGTTTTTATACTTTTACTGAGCGTTTTGATCACCTACATATAAAACATAATATCTGATGATGGAATCTCTAAGGAATCTAGGGATATCCTCAAATGAAGTGTGAAAAAAAAAAATAATAATAGGCACGAGTAGTCCGTTTTTAGATTTTTATAGAGAATTTTGGTCAGCTACACATAATATAAAGGAAACGAAGGTCTGATGATGGAGCCACCGAAAAACAGATAGTGGAACTTTTAGAAACAAAATCCCCATATGGCAGGGCGAGGCCTACAGTAGTGGACTGCAATAGGCTTATGAAGATGAAGATAATTGTGTTAAGTCGTGAAATTATATGTTGCGTTAAGCCGTGTCCGAAGTAAGATGGTTATAGAGGAAGAGGTAGACATGAGAATAACGAGATGACGGATAATAGGGATGAATGAAAGAAGAGTACCTACATATTGCACCGACCCCAAATAATTGGGAACAGGGCAGGAAGAAGGAGTGTAATTATACGTTGCTTATATTGTCAGACGTAAAGTTTCGAAGCCTAGTCATTTCTATCTTTTGTCATGTGGCCTATTTAATCATTTGCTGGCATATATAGGTAAATCTGACAATATTATGTCTTTCTAAACTTCGTACACGGCTTAATGCAATATATATTTGCCCTTTAGTAAAATTTTACTTTAGTAAGCTCGAGTATTGGGAGGAAGTCGATTTTCGTTTTAAAAAAAAAAGTATTATCACAATTTTTTCGTTTTATTTTAATAATATCTTTTTAAGATTACTTAGTGCTTAAAAAATACTTGCATTTTAAGTGAAAAAGGAAAAAAAATGTATTTTTTTCTAATTTTTGAAGATTTTTTTTTAGCTATCTTTTTTCACACAACGATTTGAGAATCGTCCCAATAGTAACAATTCATAGTCACAAAAAGAGCTTTCCAACGATATATGTCTGGTCGTTATTGGTCGGTGGGGACTTTCTGCCCATCCTCCAATAGAGTACGTATAAAGTACTCGTATATCATTGAGGCAAGCTGCAAAAAAAAACAGTCTGTGAAGTCTCACTGGAATACATCTCCTTTCATGTATTTATTTATTTATATTTTAGGAAGACAGGCGCGCGGCGGCGGCGGCGCGGCTCTGCGTGTACGTACCGCGCGGGGCGGCGTGCGCGTGCGCGCTGGCCTGGCACCGGCGCAGGCGTGCGGCGGCGGCGGCGCGCCGGGCCCGCTCGGCCGCCAGCCACAGCTTGCGCGCGGCGTCCTGTGCGCGCACGCAGCGCCGCGTCAGCGACATGGCCGACTCGCACGTACGGCTGCACGCAGCGCCGCGGGACCACACCACTTTGCTATAGAAGAAAGATATATAAAAGAGACAAAATATAGAGCTGTCTAGATCAAATAGTTCGTGCATCATTAAAAAGTGAATTATGTTACACACATACATACATACATATAATCACGCCTTTATCCCTTACGGGGTAGGCATAGCACTAAGGGCCAATAGAACCACATGGTGCCACGTCTGACCAATTTTGAGGGTATAGTTGAGATGTACAAGTTCGGTTAGTAGTGACAGATGGTCAGCCCATCGCCTACAAATCACCAAGACTCTCTTGTCTCTCTACTGACTTGTACAGTATGCCCGGGAAGAGAAGCAGCTGTACTATTACACGTTATTTTTTCACTCCCAGAGCAGCATAGAAGATGTTACAAACGAACGAGCAAATACAAAGTTGTGCTAAATGTTTTTATTTATTAGGTAGAAAGGACAAGCAAAATAGAAGTTACTAGTAGACTGTTTGGCCTAGTGGAGACACAGCCCCACACTCTGAGGTGCCATACATACACAGCACTGGCGCTGTACTCACAAGCTGTGCTTGGCTCTGCGCGCCCAGCGCTCCTCGTCGGCCGCCAGCAGCGCCGCCGCCTCGGCCGCCAGCCCGCCCGGCTCCACGCGCCGCGCCAGCCCGGCCTGCACACAACATCACATCAGCCATCATCAGCTGGACGTAGACCTCCCCAGAACGCGCCACAAGGCTACTGCCGTGCGGGTGTTAGTCGATAGTCACAACCGCAGTGTAACTTCCTGACTATGTTGTCACCACGGCATCTCTCGGAAACCCTTAGTAGCCTTTTACGATACCCACGAGAAGATTTGGGGGTATGCTAGTCTACTCTGCGATAGCAAACGGCATGACACTTCACTCCTGAAAATTTTCCTCCCCTGCCTGTTATAGATATTCTATAACAATTTTTTTGTAAAGATCCGGCTTGAAGGATGGATGTGGTGCAGCATGCTCAGCAGGCACCGCCGGCTGCATGTGCATCGCCCGCACAGACCTACATGCAGACCGCACAGACCTGCGTGCAGACCGCACAGACCTGCGTGCAGACGCACAGACCTGCGTGCAGACGCACAGACCTGCGTGCAGACGCACAGACCTGCGTGCAGACGCACAGACCTGCGTGCAGACGGCCCAGCCGCGCGCCCAGTCCGTGATGGGCAGCTCCACGGGCGGCGGGCCGCGCTCCGCCTGCAGGTGGATGTGGTGCAGCATGCTCAGCAGGTATACCGCTAGCTAAGGAGGGAAACCAGGTTACAGTGAGGTTCTCATTGACTATTAGATATTTGAGTGATTCGGATTAAGGAACTAATTGTATTTCAAAAATCAATTGAAGTAGAAAATAACAATTCTCTATTTAGGTTTAAATAGTTACCGCGAAGGTCAAGGTAGACCCGCCCCCTTATTACCTAACTAGCAAAAGCAGAGCGATAGCGGAAATTGTACAAAAATCGCTGATTGCTTGTCAAATTCGTATTACGTTAAATGAATTTCAAAGGAACATTGACATTTCAAGGCGAAAATTTTACACTTTTCGCTATCGCTTTGCTTCGGCTTTGCTATTGCTTTTACGTAATTAGGGGCGGAATAATTTCTTCAGCAGTGTACAACTTAGCCTCATCGTACGTACTCCCCTATTTAATTTAATTTAATTTAATTTATTTAATTACACTCAGGCAATAATAGCCCTAGTTGTTAGTAAGAAGTACCTTAACCCTATTGTTAGTACCTAGATTACATCGATAAATATAATTAAAATTTACAAATTAAATCACAAAAAGAGAGGGCCAGAAGGGATAATAATAATGTCAAATATTATAAAATAAATTATAAATCAATTCAATAAAATAAAATCATAATTAAAATCAATACAAATTATAATAAGTCGAAATACATAAAAAGAATTGAAAATGTCAGTAAGTCAGTCGGTTTGTCACCCTCTGTACAAAACTCCTCCACAGGGGGGAAGAACAATCATCAGCAATTGCTTTCAGGATACTGTTGCCACTGCTCCGTACCCTGCTCATTAGAGATGTCGTTTTATTACGAATTATTGCTTGAAATCCATTTGTTCGCGCATTTGTGAACATCTCTGAAGCGCTACAAAAGCGGGGCAGTCTCAAAAGCACCCTGAACATATTGTTGTATTGCACGCGTAGGGCATCCAGAGATCTCTTGGTATATGCAACCCACAGACTGCCCGTGTAAAAGCTCTGACAAAACGCCTTAAAAAGGGTGATCTTCACCTGATTCGTACAACGGGCAAATCTGCGGGCTATCATGTTTCCCCTAACCGCTAGCGCCCTACGTTCCCTCTCAATGTCCACATTGTCCCTGAGGTCGTCCGTGAGATAGTGTCCGAGGTATTTAAATTGGGTTACTGTTCTGATTGCCGTGCCATTCAAAGTAAGTTCAGGCGCATTTTTTCTCTTTACACCAGCGACCCCAAAGACCATGCACTCACATTTTTTTACATTATAAACAAGCCCGTGCCTCGCAGCATATGACTCACATACCTTCAGCATGTCCTTTACTCCCCCAGCTGTCGGTCCCAGCAGCACCATGTCATCTGCGTAACTGATGTTGTTGGTGTTAACACCACCAATACTACACCCGACACGCATGCTGCTAAGCTCGACTATAAGGTCATTTACATACAGGTTGAAAAGCTTCGGAGACGTTAATCCCCCCTGCCTCACCCCGCATTCCAACCCGTACGCCCCCGAGTAGCTATTTGACCACCTTACCGTGTTTACTTGATTGGTGTACCAAAACTTAAATATTTCTACTACTCCATGTGGCACACCCGACCCCTCCAGCTTCGTCCATAGTAGGTCATATGACACCAGGTCGAAAGCCCGCGACAGGTCAAGAAAACAGGCGTATATTGGAGTCTTTCGACCGGTGTAGTATCGGACAGTATGCTTGAGGCTCAAAATTGCGCTTTCTGTAGACAGTCCCGGTCGAAAGCCAAACTGAGCATCATGCAAGTTCAGATGCTTTTCCAAGTAAGAGTCGAGCATACTGTCCAGAACCTTAGCTATGGTCGTAGCCAGAGATATGGGGCGGTAGTTCATCTTACTCGATACGTCGCCAGTCCTGTTCTTGACAATAGGTACAACAACTGTTTTCATTAAGTCTGCGGGTAGGTATGTATGACTCATACACAGCGAGAAAAACATTGACAAGACCCTCGGAAGATGAACCCCCGCACACTTTAAATGCTCGATACTGAGCCCGTCATGTCCGGGTGACTTGCCTCTAGACATTTTCTTTATAACTTCTTTAACTTGCTTGGCTGAGAAGTACAGAGGCTCTCCGCCTCCCTGACAGTCGGGCCCGCCGCTGCAAAACCCACGAGAGGGCCCAAGGGGTGACCGCACCTTAAAATGGTCCATGAATAATTGTGCAATCTCCGCCGGGTCACTAGTACCACTTACGTTTGTTGGCAGGCCAGGCTTCACATCCAATTTTCCCGTCGATTTCCAGAATGACTTGAAATCTTTACACGCTCTCTGTTTAGCTATGATGTTCATTTTAATTTGTTCCTGATGGTCCTGACACCATCTAAGTCTGCTTTTAAAAATTTTTCGAGACTCGGACATTAGTTCATATATTACACCAGACCGTGGTCGATTGTGAAAAACCCAGTTGGCAAAATGAAGCCTAGCTTCCCTATGCGAGACACGGACATGATTATTCCACCCAATGATTGTCCTTCCCCTCTTCCTATCTCTGTTCCTGGGGCCCTCACTCGACTGTACAGCAGCCTCACAAAGAATGCCCACTATTCTATCATATAACTTATCAACTAAACGTTTATGATCATCCAGACTACATGAACCATGAGCGCATTCTAAAAATTGTTTTGGGAAATCGACTTCCCGCAATTTTTTGTTACAAATGTCCCGAAAAACAGTTATTTGCGATTCATTTCGTTCACCCCATATCACCGAGTTAGGAACGCCCTTAACGTTCGTCGCTCTAGGTTTTAGCAAGTCCAATTCACAATCCAAGTATATTGGCAGATGATCCGATATATACACATTTTTATCTATCTATTTCCTTTGCACAATTTATTATGTGCTCAGTGTACCCTTCCGCCTCGGTGTTTTCCCTGAGTCTACACCCTCATCGCGTACCTTCCTCTGCAGGTTGACGGGCGCGGGCAGCGGCGCGGGCAGACGGCTGAGCGCACGCAGCAGGGGCGGCTGCAGGCGGCGCACGGCGGGCGCGGGCGCCGTCGCCCACCAGAACACCTCGCCCGGCCCGCGCGACCAGCACGCGATCTCCGCTGCAACACACGGACACGTTATAGCTCGGGCCGTGCACAGCTGTCTCACAGCACGCCGCACGCCAGCAGGATGGTTGCGCCGCGCTGCTGACGCGCGTCTGCCCTAGCTCTGTCTACACGCACACGCACCGGCCAGCAGCCTGGCAGCGAGCGCGGCGAGCGCGGGCCGCAAGGGGCGCCGCACGCCACACGCCAGCAGGAAGGTTGCGCCGCGCTGCTGACACGCCTCTAGCCGCGGCGGCGGCTCGGAACGGGCTAAAATGAGAGAAAATTAGATAAATTAAGTAGACAAGTTTGACACACATAAAAATATAGTAACAAATTTTACATCAACAACAATAAAATCGATAAAAGCACACACACCTAAAATGAAGATACAAAGCACAAGCACACAATAACACAAACCTATCGAGAAGTAGTTCCCTCGCTCGGCCGGACGCAAGTGGTCCTCCAGCCAGTCCAGCTCGGCCAGAAACAGCCGCGCCTGCGCACAGCGCGCCGCGACCCCCGCACCCCCCGCGCTCCCCTCGGCACAGCACGACCACTCCACGTAGCTCAGCATCTGGTGCAGCTCGATCACCGTCTGTAATGTGGGATTTTCTGACAACTTAAAACAACTGATAAAAATAGATGGCGTTATCTACATCTCCTACCTAGCTCCCCTATACAGGGTTTAACAAAAAGGGTATGTTAAGCGAAAAGCTATGCAAATAGCCTATTAAAAGGAACCTATCTACAAGATTTCAGTCTCGAAATCACATGTTTATTTTTCCAGATAGTATGGAGAATTCCTAAACAACTCAGGAATGTTCATACAATCTTGAAAAAAAACATGTGATTTCGAGTCTCAAATTTTGGGAATAGGTTCTCTATAGTGGGCTATTTACATAGCTTTTCGCTTAACATACCCTTTCTGTTACACCCTGTATAGTTGTCGGATAATGCCTCATTAAAAGAAAACAATTTATTCGAAATGAAGGCACACACAACCTATTTGTCGATTGCAATTTTATCTTACTTATAGAAATTAACATAAAAATAAAAATTTGTATACCAGGGATAGCAAACGAAGTTCTCGTTTTGGTCCTTCAAGCCGGATGAAGGTAAAGTATTATTTGTCTTTCTTGGAGATAAGGACGTCTATGTACAAATTAATATAAACCAAAAATTTGTGTAAAATGTCTGTGAACAGTAAGAGATAAAATCCGGACAAAAGATTTAGATATACTCGTAGAGTAAATTATTTATTTTGGTTCCAGAGTAACACTGGTACTAACAGCTATGTACGTATTGCATTCTTAATGCTCGGATCTAGTTTCCAATCGCGACTGAAGTTGTCTATAATCGCAATCATGGCTTGTCAAATTCGAGGGTCAGCGAAAACTACAAAACTAACTGTAGTTGAAAACATAAACATTTTGAAAACAAGAGAGATGTCTTAATCATTATCCACTCACCGCCATCTGATGGTTGGTAGCCATCGCCTTGCAAGCGATCCTGTTGAGCAGATCCTGTAGATCGGCCATCACCGGCGACTCGTCCTCCTCCTCGTCCCCCTCCCCCTCCTCGTCCCCCTCGCCCTGCCCCCGCCCCTCCCCGCGGCGCCCCGCCTCCCGCACCGCGCGGACCACTACTTCCGAAACTGCCACCTCGATCAGTTGCTTTATAGAGAACTGTGGTAGAAAATTAAATTACAATTACATAAAGAAACAACGGAATGGAGGTATATGTCGGCATTAAGCTAAGTCATCATTGCTGTCAAGATGGTTCATAATTCGTGATTTAACAACATACGAGTATACTTTAAAATGATTAATAAAGAAATGGAAAAAATTCCTCACCCGAGTGTGAATCACATTTACTACACAAATCTTAACATTGTGTTGTCTATTATTAGGAAAAATAGAAAGCATATACTCGTATATGTATGTATGACAGGAGAGCTCGTACCTTATCAATGAGCCTGGCCAGGACCCTGGCGATGAGATGCACAGTCTCCGGCTCGTGCAGACAGACGGGCAGCGTGGCCAGCAGCGGCGGGGAGCGGGTGATGGCTTCAGGGTCTATGCTGCGCCAGATCTCCTCCTGGAGTGAAGGGAAATGTGGTGGATGCATGCATAATACATGTTTTGACCACGTACATTTATTTAGTTATATAACTTTAGAATTCACATTTTTCCCTGCTTGCGTGAGAATTTTGGACAATCCTTTGTAAGTTTTCACACAAAAAATTGTACTTATTTTAATTTTAGCTTTCTTTCCATGCCTAGTAGTATCGGCTGCGCTTTGCCTGTCAGTCAGTCAGTAACGAAAGAGTTTTATATTATTGATTGTACACCGAAAGTTTTATTAAAATTATTTAAATAGTTATCGCATGAAAGTGTAACAAACGTCGACACCATATCCATACATTCCTTAAGATTTATAATGAACTAGTGGACGCCCGCGACTTCGTCCGCGTGGAAATTGAATTGTAGCTTATATATATGACACGTTTGTCGGTTTACCATAGCAGTGCCATCTATGATTACTTACTCAATCCAGTCGAAAAGTATCGCATCTGTTGAATCTTTTGGAGTAACAGTATTGTGACTGTCAATTAAAAACAAATAATTTGCAATAAAATAAAATTCGACTACGTATATAGGTAATTAAAGACTAAGCATCCTATCCATGGACCAGACTGCTCACGGTTCAATTTAATTTAAAATCTTAAGATTAGGAGTATCGCGGACAAACATCGTGACAGGAGATTTATATATATTAAGATAGTATTAAGATGTAGACTCACATCGGCCTGTGTCTCAAGCGGCACGTCCTTGCGCGTGAGTAGCTCGGCGCATGCCTCGGCTAGTTCGCGCGAGCCGGGGTGCAACGCGATCTGTGTGAAGGTATGCTGTCTACAATGCTTGCTTGTTTACTACGAGTATATGGGTAGGAGAATAATATGCATGTAAATATTTCAAGTATGTAAATGTTAATAGAGTGAAGAAGATAAGTGGAGGGTATGTAATGTTAGATAATTTTTTTGCAACCATGTACAGCTATACAGAAAAGTGACTAAAGGTAACGTGAATGTTTCCTGGTTTATTTAATAGGTTATTGGAAAAAGTTACCAAAAAGAGCAAAAAGTCGTTTCGCTCGCGTTTTTACGTGCGGGGGTGTGTGTGTGTGTGTGTGTGTGTGTGTGTGTGTGTGTGTGTGTGTGTGTGTGTGTGTGTGTGTGTGTGTGTGTGACCTGGTCGGCAAGGTGTGCGCAGTGCGGGGCGCGAGGCAGCGCACAGGCGAGGCGCACGCAGGCCGCACGCACACTGACGTGCGGTGTGTGTGTGTGTGTGTGTGTGTGTGTGTGTGTGTGTGTGTGTGACCTGGTCGGCAAGGTGCGCGCAGTGCGGAGCGCGAGGCAGCGCACAGGCGAGGCGCACGCAGGCCGCACGCACACTGACGTGCGGGTGTGTGTGTGCGGGTGTGTGTGTGTGTGTGTGTGTGTGTGTGTGTGTGACCTGGTCGGCAAGGTGTGCGCAGTGCGGAGCGCGAGGCAGCGCACAGGCGAGGCGCACGCAGGCCGCACGCACACTGACGTGCGGGTGTGTGTGTGTGTGTGTGTGTGTGTGTGTGTGACCTGGTCGGCAAGGTGCGCGCAGTGCGGAGCGCGAGGCAGCGCACAGGCGAGGCACACGCAGGCCGCACGCACACTGACGTGCGGGTGTGTGTGTGTGTGTGTGTGTGTGTGTGACCTGGTCGGCAAGGTGTGCGCAGTGCGGAGCGCGAGGCAGCGCACAGGCGAGGCGCACGCAGGCCGTACGCACACTGACGTGCGGGTGTGTGTGTGTGTGTGTGTGTGTGTGTGTGTGTGTGTGTGTGTGTGTGACCTGGTCGGCAAGGTGTGCGCAGTGCGGAGCGCGAGGCAGCGCACAGGCGAGGCGCACGCAGGCCGCACGCACACTGACGTGCGGGGTGTGTGTGTGTGTGTGTGTGTGTGTGTGTGTGACCTGGTCGGCAAGGTGTGCGCAGTGCGGAGCGCGAGGCAGCGCACAGGCGAGGCGCACGCAGGCCGCACGCACACTGACGTGCGGGTGTGTGTGTGTGTGTGTGTGTGTGTGTGTGTGTGTGTGTGTGTGTGTGTGTGTGTGTGTGTGTGACCTGGTCGGCAAGGTGTGCGCAGTGCGGAGCGCGAGGCAGCGCACAGGCGAGGCGCACGCAGGCCGCACGCACACTGACGTGCGGGTGTGTGTGTGTGTGTGTGTGACCTGGTCGGCAAGGTGTGCGCAGTGCGGAGCGCGAGGCAGCGCACAGGCGAGGCGCACGCAGGCCGCACGCACACTGACGTGCGGGTGGTTGGCTAACACCACCACTATCTCCGGCGGCACGGCACTCCACATGTTCTGAGGGGGATAAATACGCATACAAATAAAGTAAACCATATCACGATTTACGGCAGCTACCAGCCAGCTGCTGGATTAAAAGACTATTATCGTGCGTAAGAAACCATAAACCGTCAAAATACGCCTCTTATATAATTTTCACCTAATAGTAGGCAGTGTCTGAAATAGCTTTAAGCTTTAATAACTGCGCCCTATTTAGTCCTGCCAGGTCTGGCCAGTGGCTATTCTTGCGCACCCTAGAGTCTCCGCCCTGTGCCTGGGCACCAGTTGCACCACTCTATTTACGGCACTGATAGTGAGTAAGTAAGTATATACCGACATTACAATCGTAAGCGAGCATTGACTGATGAAGGATTGAAACGTTGAGGTGAGGTGTAATCTCTAACCGAGCTGTGAGTTAACCTACAACGCGTCCGTTCCATACAATAACGCCAATGTCTGGTATTAAAAATTTCCATTTCTTGTAAGCAGTCACATAGATAATGTAGACAGTCACAGAGTAATTAGCGCCTTAAAACCAAGTGCTGCACTCACCCGGTCCTTGGCCTGCATCAGACTATGCCGCAGCATCAGCAGCAGGCCGCGACACGTCTGCCAGCCCGGCTCGCCGCCCGACAGCACGCGCCGCTGCAGACAATGCATGGAATACCATCGGTATGGAGCTATATGACCATGGAAACTACGCGCAAATAATAGCCACAGATTAACCATCACTAACATAGTAACTAGCGCCACCATCCATAGGAACTATATATTTTTTTGTATGCAATGACACAGACAGAATGGTCATACACATAGTTACTAGCGCCATCATCTAAAGCAGTCTTTCCCAAAGTGGGCGATAACGCCCCCTCGTGGGCGTTGGAGGCCTAGAGAGGGGCAGTTAAGGTCCCAGAAAAAACATGCGCAACTAATATGCTATTGACATTTATAAGGTGAAATAAAAATGGGGGCGCTACTCATTTTCAAAGTGGGCGTTACACGAAATAAGTTTGCAAACCTCTGATCTAAAGGAACTATACCGTGAAATGCACTCAAGTAACTTTTTTCTCGAAGACCCTCGCGTGACAGATGGTAGAACTTTGTTCTCTAAGATAATAGTTATTTTACAATGGGAGTGTGAAAGAAGTTCAAGTCAGCGATTATCAATGGGAGTTAGAATAGACTAGATAAATATCTCAAGTCGTCCAACCAAGCATGCCCCTAAGTTAGAGATATGCACAATCTTGACTGGTTGCTACCTCAGTATAATATGTTCAAACGCGAGTTATAAAACTAAAAAGCAGCTATCATATAAACTTAAAAGCGAAATGTGAGTTCACTATGGGTGCGCCCACCACCGGGCCCTACACCCTCCACTGACCCTCGGATCTGATAACTCATAGCTGCGAAAACAGGCACTTGCACTAACTACCAGACCCGAGCACCTAGCATACAAGACAATACATTGCACTATTCCGAAATCAAAAACTAGATAAATAATCTACATATGTTTCGCCAACAACCGTGGCATCCTCAGGATTATAAAAATTAGTAAATTAGTAAACCACTAATTATTATGAAACTCTAAAACCCAACACAGTTGTAGTTAATGCAAGTGCCTGTATTCGCAGGTATGAGTTATCATATCCGAGGGTCAGTGGAGGGTGTAGGGCCCGGTGGTGGGCGCACCCATAGTGAATGTTTGAACTTCCGAATTGTAACGCCTAATACAATTTCATTTACGAAATATGAGTGCAAATATATATCTATGTTCCCTGATATTTTCCTATAATAGTCATCATTAACAAACCTTCTGATAGATGCCGCTGGAGTAATCTTCGACAGTGGTGTGCCGCACCTCGTCCAGATCTACAACAACGTAGTCATTGAGAACGTCCATCTCGCTCGCGCACGCGTCGTCCACCTCTAGCCGTCCTTGTCGCTCGCTCTCTGCAAGCGGTCGGGCAGGCTAGCATAGCTACTGGGGACTCTAAGCTACACTTGCACTCATCATCATCATCATCTATACATTATCTCATCAACGAATAGGTCATCGTCATCGTCGGCCTATTGCAGTCTACTTCTCCCCCAGAGCACGCCACAAGGGTCGATCTCCCGTTTTTGCCTTTGTATAGGTAGTTTCTTTCAGAAGTAATATTGCTAAGGACTTAGCATTTGTTTCATGACTACCTATCGCCAACTCTCTTTGGGAACAGCCATCCCAGCTTTTTCCCTTACCCTACTATGTCACATAATAACGGACATAGACATTTGCATTTAAGATAAAATATTTAGATGAACAGCGCACAGAATATATATTTTTAGCTACCTATATGCAAATCTATTTAAAAGAATATTTTATTGAAATTATTTGCATATACTATATCACTATTCTCACCGGCAGGTTCACTTGAAGTTTCTTCAGTAGCAGCCACATTAAGTTTCCTGCAGAACAAACAATTTATCTTACAATATCATAAAAAATTCAGTGAACGGCTATCTTTAAGACAAGCATACTCCAATACTTCTGATCACGTCACTGTTCATCGTGTAAGACGGTTACCATGTGATCACCCAAGAATTTAGACACTTGCCTCACTCCGAAAACAGACAATTTAATGAATCTTTAGAAATGCTAAAGTTATTATTTCCCGTAGAAATTTTGGTTAAAACGGAATGTAAGCCGCAAGAACAAATTACAAATTATCGTTCCTTTCTGCATAGACTTTGGGACTTACCTTCTCTCCTTAATTTGCTCATTGATAATTCCTTTCATATGCTTAGTTGCCTCTACACTGGCGGTTTCAGCCTTAATCTCCTCCTTTATATCTTCTTTACTCTTCTCATCTCCTGTTACCTCTACACTGGAGCTTTCAGCATTGTCCTCATTTAACACCTTTTCTTTACTCTTCGACTCATCTTCTGTTTTATCTTTAGCTTCAGTTGGTACTTTGGATTCCGATAGTTTCTTCTCTCGCCTGGAGGGAGCTCTTTTAGTGGGGGAAGCAGGTCCGAGGTCTGTCGGCTCCTGAGGGTCCGGCGTGAGGAGGAAGTAGAAGTTGGCGCGGGAGTGTGTCACGTATGTGTCGCTGGCCTGTTGGTGAAGGCGTTTATATTAAACTTAAGGGAAATTGTATATAAAAAATATATAAAAAAATTTAAAGTAAAAAGTTTTGTAAGCAACGCAGCTGGCCGCAGGAAACGATCCTGAAGCAGTACTCACCTGATGCAGGAGCAGCAGTGTGTCAGTGAGCGCAGCGAGCGCGGCGGGTCCGTCCAGCAGGCGCCGCACCGCCCGCAGCAGGCTGCGGCTGGCGCACGCGTCCAGCGGACCGCACTCTGAGCCCAGGAAACGGTCCTGAAGGAGTACTATCAGCTATAGAAATAACGTTAAGACCTATGCGCAAAGATTTAGGTAAAAATAAGCGTATCTCATAAGCGTAAATACGAGTAAGTGTTTCGACAACCATTTAAAACCTTTTAAATATTTTTTACAAATCCGCAGGACACACGAAGGCATATTTTATTAATCGGAACATAAATAATTTATTTATCCTCAGATATATCTATAAAGTGAGGTCACGAAGCGCTCGGCATAGACTAAATAAAGCTATAAAATGTCCGGGGTGGGTACTCTTTATAATAGTAACTGATGTTGACTGACCTTGCACGCCATCAGCAAATGATCCAGCAGACCGACGCGCGCCGCCTGCTGCGAGTTGAGGGCGTAGTGCGCGCCCCCCGCCCCCTCGCCGCCCCCCGCCCCGCCCTCGCCCTCGCCCAGCGCCGACACGATACCGTCCAGCGCGAGTGCCCACAGCGAGCCGCGGCAGCTGCTGTTGCCGGACGGAGACTCCAGCGTCCATGTCACTTCCTGTACGGGAATAACGGTGTTGTTACAAACGGTGTGTGAATTGGTCACTGTTTAAAAATGACATCCGACAGCGATACGTATGGAATATCTGTCAATATTAGATAATGTTGAGCTTAACAGTTGTAATTACATGGTAAAGGTTTAAGCCCATTTACATGTCAAAATGTCGTTTGACAAGAACGGATCTAAACTTGGAGTCAGGGAATGGTTGTAATTTGATAACTTTGCTAACATCGCTGTCGCTCGTAAAATTGTAACAGTGCTTAAGCTAGTCTATGGCCCCAGGGGGCAGTCACGACCCCCATGACATGACCATGAGCAACCTCTGGATTTGCCTGTGGTGTTGGAGCAGAACCCATCGTATTGGGTCTTGCACTCCTCGTACCTCGTGCTGCAGGTACCGCCACGCCTGCACTATCAGCACCAGGATCTCGGGCTGCAGCACGGCGCGCGCGCCCGCGTGCACCGCCACGCCCCCGCCCCCGCCCCCCGACAGCGAGAGCGGGGGGCTGCTGCACGCGTGCGAGAACAGCACCTGCCGAGATACTGCGGTTTAGAACAAATACTGCTAGATAGACAAGGTTTACATTTGATGAGAGTTGTTCTTTTATTTATTCGTGTTGTTGAAGAATTTTATTTTAAGTTTATTGCGGGGGAGAAATAAAACTACTAAAAGTCTTTTGAATATTAGGTCGCTAGCAGCAGAGGGAAAGCTCAGCTGCGAGATTCCATTTCAAGAAGAGCAGCGAAACAGGGTATTATCTAAGTTGTTATATTGCTGCAACACTGCTTAGTTAGTTAATACTCGTAGTTTATAGAGAAGATCAGTGAAGGCCCATGTTCAGCGGCGGACTTGTCAAGGCTGAAAATGATGACGATGAGAGGAGAGCAGCAGCCATCTGTAACCTGCAGCAGGCGCACGCGCAGCGCGCCCTGCGCCGCGCACACCGTCAGCAAGCGGCACAGGAAGCCGCCGGCGTGCAGCTCGGTGTGCAGGCGGCAGTCCGCGCGGGCGGCGGACAGCATGATGGACAGCGCCTGCGCCTGCTCGGACGGACTGCCGGCTAACTCCACCACCTAAAAGAGGCAAAAACACTGTTGCACACAGTCATATCTTACTTTGCTTCAGTTTTCGTCACTTTTGCTTGATCTCTCGAAGAGGTATACTAATTATTTGTAATATTTTTTTTTTCATTATTAATTATGCTGCTCTGGGAGTGAAAAAAAAACGTATAATACTACAGCTGCTTCTTTTCCCGGGCATACTGTATAAGTCAGTAGAGGGACAAGACGGTCTTGGTGTTTTGTAGGCGATGGGCTGACCACCTGTCACTACTAACCGAACTTGTACATCTCAACTATACCCTCAAAATGGTCAGAAGTGGCACCATATGGTTCTATCGGCCCTTGGTGCTCTGCCTACCCGGTAAGGGATAAAGGCGTGATTATATATATGTATGTATGTTTTTTCATTTGTGTACAGTAAAGAATAAGAATAAATATTACGGCTAATGTCTTGCCATAAGTTTAGCTATCTCAAAAGACAGATCCAAGTAACAAAGCGCAAAGAACTCATTTATATTTTTAAAAAACCGTAAAAATTTGACCCAATCACTGTCACGACTAAGGTGACTCTAATGATACCTCTCAAGCTAAAATGATAAGCCGTTAAGGCTCTACAATGCGCCAAAAAAATATACATACACAAAAGATACACTAGACCAGGGATGGCGAACCAATGGCACGCGTGCCACCCCTGGCACGCAACAAAATAGTTCAGGCACGCCTAATGATACAGATAAGAATGAATAACATAAAAAAATTGTATCGAAACCGTTTGTCAGATGACTCTAGTTCAGCAGCTTCCATTCTGCTGAAAGTAACAAAGTAAGAGCCTGACATAAAATACTTAGCATCTTATTTGAAACAGCAGAAATAACACAATTTTTTTATATGTTAAATAGTAACATTACATACCGATAATTGTACTTTTGAATTTTTAATAAATACCTAGTATATACTTAATATCATCTAGTTTTATTTTTGTTCAATAATATCAATATGCCTAAATTATTTGATGGCACGTCATAGATATATTTGTCTCTTAAAAATGGCACTTATATCACTAAAGGTTCGCCATCCCTGCACTAGACAAACATAACACTACTCCTTCTGGCGCAGTAATTTTTTTTTTACAATTAGCTAGGCAAACATTTGACCGCCATCGTGCCTGATGTTAAGCAAGATGCGGCCTAGGGTGGTACATGTTTGCCTAGAAAGTGCCTATTCACTCTAGTTTTGAAGAGACCAATGTTGTAGTGCTCGGGAAATACATCGGCAGGAAGTGCATTCCACTCCTTAGCCGTTCGCATTACAAACGAGTTAGCATAACGTTTAGTGCGGATGGGTGGGATATCAACAACTAGTCTGCGTCTAGTATCCCGATAAAAAGAACAACATAAATTCTCCATATACATTATCTTGAATAACTAACACACTTATGTTAATGTTTGAGAATACAACAAAAAGACACTCACCCTAGCATACAAGAACATGAGTATCTCGAGCCCGCCCAGCAGCACGAGCGAGGCGAGCGGGCGGCGCGGGGCGGGCGCGGGGGGCGGCGCCTCCCACGCACACGGCTGCAGAACGCCCCCGTCCGACCCTTCTGGACCGCCGCCGGAGCCCCGCGAGAATACTGGGGGGGGGGGGAGTGACCGATAGAGAAAGGTGTGCGTTTGAGGTGCGTGGGAGGACGCTGTCGCATCGCTATCGCTCTGCTTTTTTTGCAAGTTACGTAACCATCTCACGCAACACTTTATTCTACACACGTAAAGCTTCAAGAGTCTGGCTCTATACAGGGCGGTTTTTTCGTTGCCACCCTTAACGAAGGGTACGTATTCTGTACATCAAATAAAGTAAGTTTATTCCAAAAAAAATGCTAGGCAACGATGTAATTTTTTTTATTATATTTCTTAAACAGGCGAAATGTATAGGGTCCAGTGTTTATGCTAGTTTTTTTATAGACTTCTCGAGAAAAAATCTTGCTACACGCGTCAATGTGCATTTATGCAGAAAAACGCAGTCTATTTACTCATCTTTGGACTAATATCTTGGGAACCAGACACTTCCCAGGTATTCTTCCATGGAGAAAAATGATCGTGATGATCGGAGATTCCGTAGTTTTCGGGAACGTTGACGACCAAAAATCAGCCTGTATACACATAACAATACATATTCACACGGCGAGACCACATTCAGCATAGCTAGCTCATTTCGAAAATCCTGAATTCCTCAGTAGACCCTTACGACATGCACGGAAGGAAATGCATCTGATTCTAGTAAAACCCCGCGAAAGCACAGGCATAAGGGGATTAGTCATCATAGCTGCAAAAACCCAGATAAACCCTACACAAATACGCACCATTGGACGTCCCAGTCTGATGGTACACGACAGCACCATGCGGCAGCAAGGCCAGCAGTAACGCGTCGCTGAGGTCCCGCAGAGAGTCCCCCTGGAGTAGGGCTTCCCAGTCCGCGCTCCGCCCGCCCGGCCCCGGCAGGATGGCCCCGAAGTTAGGGTATTCACAGCGGAGCTGGGGGCCATGTCATCGATTAATAAGGGATTCTTTAAATCAGGCCTTAAGTAGCGCCAACTGTATATGTTTTTTTGTAATGAGTTAAGTGTCACTATCTGATATCTTATCCAATGTAAGATTCTTTTGTTAATATGTTACTTAGTTTTGACTGTGTCGCTGGGAGTTTTCTTGCTATTTCTTCTTCCAAGCAGTGACACTTCACTGAGATAGTGTAACAGTAATAGTAGAATCATGCGGTGTGTCAGACCTAATGTTGGTTTTGCCATAAAGGAGAACTGTGTAGCAGCTCTTCTGGATTTCGTCTTTAGGAGACCTTAACTCTTATTCTCCACGTTGGTGGCTATTAAGTCCCGAATCGCTAACTTATGCCTGACAGACCGTAACAAATCGCACCTTGGGGTGGTGACCGTTGCCAAAGCAAAAGCTTTGCGATTTATTTAATTTTGGGTTGTTTAAATTCACCTCCTTTTTTGTTTGGTAGCGGTTTCATTTTTGGGGTGCGAACATAGAAAGTAACATAATTAGACAATCGACAAACAAGTGTTAATGCTTTCATGTCGAATAAATGATTTTGAATTTGAATTTTGAATGCTTTTTTAAAAATAGTAACCTGCGGATTCTAAACTTGTTGTGCTGCCTACGATACAATGTGAAAGGGCTCTAAGGGCACACTCTACCAAATTGAACTAACGGCGAATGGCTCTTCTGTTTATGTCAGAAAAGGAGGAAGCCGTGAGTTAACTAATCTGGATAACATAGATAACCTGACAACCAATGAAAGAACTAGGTTCAGAACCATCTTAGAGAAAATGACGACACCGACGTTAATTTCTTAGACTCACGGAGATCAACCGATAAAAGGATAAGGAGTAGAATATCAGTACCTGTACAGGGTGGTTAGGACCCCTAGCCGCCAGATGGAACGCGTTATACGCAGTGAACGCCGGTGTGCGGTACACATTCACGTTGGCAAGGTGGTACGCTGGCACTGCGTTACGAGACGCGTGTCCTAGTAACACTGTGGCGGGACACACCTTGCGCACTAGGATACCTGCAAGAGATGGCTGCATTGAGTCTCGCTCGAAGATTCAGGGTTACCGGAAAGCGCAACCCTTAATACTAAATAGCGAAGAATGTTTCCACATGTGTATTTAGTAGGTCTGTATGTATTTCTGGAGATCTTAGAAATTTACGCTTGACACTAAAATTAATTGATGTCTTATTATTTCATGTGTGAATTACATTGACGTACATAAACCGTAAATAACAGCCCTTATAAGACAATTTCAATAATAATGTCAGTTGACAGTTTACACAGCTGTATTATATTGATTGATTGCTCCAGTTTTGTGGTTCTCTTACAGTTACTTTACCTAAAAACAGTAAAAATATACAACCACATACCAAACGACATTAAAAAGGTTACTCTAAATCTTTTCAATAGAAAACTCCATAAATGGCTAGTAAATAAATACTTATAAGATATGAAGGATTTTTTATATGAAGCCTCCATTTTGTTTAAAGTACATAGCTTAAAAAATATAACATATCGGAGCGCATACGTCAAAAGTAATTTTGTTATCTTGTAATATGCAGGGTGTAACAAAAAGGGTATGTCAAGCGAAAAGCTATGTAAATAGCCCACTATAGAGAACCTATCTACAAAATTTGAGACTCGAAATCACATTTTTATTTTTCAAGATTGTATGAAAATTTCTGAGATATTTAAAAATTCTCCATACTATCGGGAAAAATAAACATGCGATTTCGGGTCTCAAATTTTGTGGACAGGTTCTCTATAGTGGGCTATTTACATAGCATTTCGCTTAACATACCCTTTTTGTTACACCCTGTATAAATAATAAAGTCACAAGGACACTGTAATGTAAGGTAAACATAAAAACCCTGTCAAGTTTCTTTGTCCTTCTTGTGCAGGAGGAACAGAACTGGCGGATTATTTATTTTTTGGCTTTAGTGTTACTTTTATTTGTAAAAATATAATTATTGTAACATTATGGTCGATTCTGAATGTCACTCCTAAACCTAAACGTAAAATTAGTCCTACCTGTCCTTTTCTCTCTCAGCCATTTATGTTAAGAACGGAGAGAGATGGATCTGACTAAGATTAGGTTTACGTTTAAGTGTGTAAGTCAGAATCGACCCTATTATTGAATAAATTTAAAATATTTACATGCCACATTTTTTGACGAAACATGTCTCTGATCTAATAATGTAATAGTACCTTTATTGTATTACTAATTGACGCCCGCGAATCCATCCGCGTGGAATGCAGAAAAAACAAAATGTCGAAATTATCCGGGATAAAAAGTAGCTATATGTTAAGTGGGACCTGTAAAATTATATTCCTAAAAATTGTATCGAAATCGGTCCAGCCGTTTCTGAGATTAGCGTGCAAACATCGATCCGTTACAATTTTATTATATGTATAGATAGATAGAAGAAGAATAGATAGAAGATGTATTGAACAAATAAATAATCATATTTCATTTTCATTTTTCTCTAGTAAAATAAATTACACACCATCATCTTTTCGAATCTTTAATGTAATTAACGAAGATGGGGCTGATCATTACAGAACCCAGATATAAAATTATAACATAACTAGTGGACGCTCGCGACTCCGTCCGCGTGGACTACAGAAAAAACAAAATGTCGAAATTATCCGGGATAAAAACATTTTCCCGGGATAAAAAGTAGCCTATATGTTAAGTGGGACCTGTCATGACGTGATATTTGACGAACTTGCATACTAACTTTCAACCCTTATTTCACCCCTTAGCTGGTCGAAATTTCAAAAATGCTAGAACAAATGTTTAATGATTTCTTATCAAGTGCTTAAATATAAAGTTTCATGGTTTTATCTTTTAAAATTAAGAAATCCCATACAAACTTTCAACCTCTATTTCAACCCCTTCATCCCTTTTTTTCGAAATAAAAAGTAGCCTATGTTCTGTCTCAGGGTCTAAAGATTGTCTGTACCAAATTTCATCAAAATCGGTTGCGAGGTTTAAGCGGGAAAGCGTAACAGACAGACAGACAGAGTTACTTTCGCATTTATAATATTAGTTGGGATTATTATTATAATATCATCCATGTATTTAAATATTTAAGTACTTATAAATATCTATAAGTACTTATAAAAATATAACCGTTCCCAGTAATCTACTTTATATGTCACCTATAGCAACTAGCAGATCAGTCACAGACAATAAAGAAACATATTATGTCAGCCCGTCTCAAGGATTGCATATTTTTTGTAGTTACAGTATTCTTCATAAAATTAGGAACATGCGGCGCAGATATATCCGATTACGCCTCACTCCTGGCTCTACCGAACGGCGCAAACTTAGTGAACGATTTCGAGGAGCTGTACAGCGGCTGTGCGCCTTCGGACGGAACCCTCGCCTGCATCGGGGAGACCCTCGACCTAGACCACCCGGATAAGGACCTGGACATCGTCGAACTGGTCAGGAAGTACCGCGGAGTGGAGCTGGAGTGCCACGAGGTGGTCACCGACGATGGGTACATCCTAACGCTCTACCGTCTGCGCGGGAACGGGGAGCCGCTCTTGTTGATGCACGGCATATTGAGCAGCGCGGCGGATTTCGTGACGCCGGGCCCCGGACATGCGTTGGCGTTCCTGTTAGCGGACGCGGGCTACGACATCTGGCTCGGCAACGCGCGCGGCAACCAGTACTCGCAGAAACACAAATGGCTCTCGCCCAGCGACGACGACTTCTGGGATTTCTGCTGGGAGGACATCGGTTACTACGACCTGCCAGCCATTATCGATCACATTTTGAATGTGACGCAATACAAGCAGGTTAAATACGTCGGCCACTCGCAGGGTACGACTGTGTTTTTCGTCATGTGCTCCATGAGGCCCGCATATAACGAAAAGATAGCTAGCATGGTCGCTATGTCTGCTATAGCATGGATGTCACACATAAAAAGCCCACTTATTAGGCTCCTAGCTCTGGTCAATCCGGTGCTAAATATTATAGCGGACGCGACCGGTCAGTTCGAAGTCATCGCCAACAACGGTATCATCGTCAATCTCAAGGCGTTGGCGTGCAGCGTGCCTCTGACGGCGGATCTCGTTTGCAACAACATTCTCTCCTTAATCGTCGGTTTCGATCCCGACCAGACCAACTGTGAGGCAGTCGTGGTTATATACAACCATTTCCCTTCAAGATGTTCGTCTAAACAGTTCTTCCACTACACACAGGAGATGAATTCAGGTCGCTTTTGTAGATATGATTACGGTGTAATAAAGAACTGGATAAAATACAACTCACCGGAGCCGCCCTCGTACCCGGTGGAGAAGATCACGGCGCCGGTGTCCGTGCTTCAGAGTGAGGGCGACTGGCTGGCAGCCGACACGGATGTCAATATTTTACTCAATAAATTGCCTAATGTTCAAGACTATTACGTGGTTCCGCTTAAAAAGTTTAACCATTTGGACTACATGTACGCACGCGACATAAAAACGCTCACATTGCCCCGGTTGTTACTAAATCTTGCAAAATATCAGTGCAAGAAATAAAAATTTGGATTAATTTTATAATCATGTCGTGTAATGTAAAACGATCTAATTCTACAAATATCATCATTTATATATAAAGTTATTTAGATATTTTTTTTAATAAAGAAGTTTAAAAAATTTCATGGGTTTGTTATTAAAACATGTTTTGGAATCATTTCATTCATGAATTCAATCAACAACTTTATTTTATCTTTTACATCCGCACTGTCAGGCGACTTGTAAGCGAGTCAGTTTTCTAGAATTTTCGTGACCGATAGGGCGATACGATCGTAGCAACATCAGCGCAGTCTGAAAGATTGAGAATCTTTCACCTTGTAAATTATGTATGTGAGACGATATTTTTATGCAAATGCTAATTAATATGAATAATAATAATAAAGCTTTTTATTTCCGTATGAGCAAATATTTTACAAATGTACGTAACTAGTATGTGTTAGTATGACTAAAGATATACTTATTGTGTAGTCATCATCATCATCAGCCTATTGCAGTCCACTGCTGGACGTAGGCCTCCCCCAGAGCACGCCACAAGACTGCCATGGGGGGCATTTGCCCAGTCACCACGCTGGGCAGGCGGGTTGGTGACCGCAGTTTGTATTTTAGACTATGTTGTCAACACGGGAGGCGCTGCTGCCCACCTCCCGAAAACCCTTAATCGCCTCGTACGATACCCACGGGCGGACATGGGGTGGTACGAATTCTACTCTGCCGGCACCACGCGGCCAATTGTGTAGTACTGTTATAAATTACTATTAGTATTTTAAGTAAAAGCCTCCTCCATATCTTTCCACGCTTCCCTGTTCTGAGCCACAGTCATCCAAGTTTTTCCAGCTATCGCAACAATATCATCGGCCCACCGTTTTCTCGGTCTTCCAGTGTTTCTCCTTGCCATTCGGTTAATTGGATAGTCCATCTTTTATCTTTATACCTTGACAAAATGTCCAGCCCATTGCCATTTTAGTTTCAAGGCATACTCAAGAGCATCTGTCAGCTTCGTTTTAGATCTTATTATGTCACTTCGGATTGTATGCGTTTTCTTTAGCTTTAAGATACTTCTCTCCATTGCCCTTTGAGTTGTCTAATTTTGTTTGTATAGACCCATGATTGGCTCCCGTAAGTTAAACTGCGTAAAAGGCATGTATCCATTATATTTTTTTTTTTGTGTTTTAGACTATAGTTACCTTTCAGAATTTCCTTTTGAGCACAAAATTTTTGTATAAAAGGATCGGATTTACCACGTTAAAGAGTTGCTCCAGACTAGGAATTAAAACTGGTGCTCCTATATTTAAAGCTTCATTGCATATATTATCCGGTCTAGGGCTTTTGTTAGATTTTAGTTTTTTAATACTTTTTAGTATTTCGTTTTTATCAATGGATTTGATTGAATTTATTTGTCATAGATGTTTTCTTCGATTGCGACTTCTGATGAGCTCAGTCTTAGAATATGGAATTAGCTATCAAATATGCGTATTTTTTTTTTAGCACGTTTTGAACAGTATTGCTATAATCATTTGTCTCTTGAGAATTTATCTTGAGTTCCTCCGCGGAATTAGTTTCCTTTATTTCTTCAAAGACTTGTAAAAGAGTTTTTGAATCAAATTTTTATGCACACGCATATATATAATAAAATGATGGAAGTGTACTGGTTTTTAATTCAAGAGTTTGTTGGCACGTTTTGACTGTACTTGTTTTGGAATTATAGTTATTTATCGAAATTAATGTGACCTCAGAGTCTAAATGATTTCTTTGGCAGAACCGAAGGACCAATGTGTGTGTTGGGAAACCGAAGGACCGTGTTTCCGTAGTTAGCCGATGGACTTCATGTGTGTGTTGGAAACCGAAGGACTGTGTTTCCATATTAGCCGAAGGACTAGGTCTGATAAACGTATGTGCGAGCTGCTTATCTTTTATTTTTTATGTCTTTACGTAAAGATTTTGGGAACTTGATAATTTTTGTGATTTCATGAACTATTGTAATAAGAAGTCTTTAAATTTAATTAAGGCAGAATGGCCGAGCGCAGATACTTCCTTGAGTTATCTTGTTCACAGATTCATCGGTTCTACCCGAGGACGGGTAGTCTGTCAAAATGGCCGTGTCGGAGATCTCTCGGATTAAATATCGTTGAATAGAAATGTCGACAGTTGATGGAGGACAGCTTTTTGACAAGAATTGAGAGGGCGCCACTGGATTACAACGACCACCGGGTGTTTGAGCCGGAGGGTATTCTGTTGCTTTTTGTTGCGTGGAGCGAAACGGGTGCTAATAGCCTCTGTCTTGTACTTACGTTTCTAAGTAATTGATCTTGTTAGACACAGTGAAAGTGTTTGATTCCTTTAGCTTGTTTTAACGCCGCATCTATAGATTTTGGAAGATCGGACACATAACGGCACGCCACCGTACATACAAACATTATATTGTGACCTATTTAAACTACAATCAGATAATAACACTGTGAAAGAATTAAGGAAGAGGTAGGTAATAGTTTCTTAACCTATTTTTAAAAATGCCTATGGACGGAGTCTCTTATGGAGTGCAGAAGTGAGTTCCACAGTCTAATTGCATATACAGTAAAAGAATACCGATAGGCTCCGGAATTATGTCGTTTAATATCTTTTCTTAGAGTTTGTGTCTTCATTGCTAGATTTTAGACTTCTTATTGAGTATTCTAAGTAGTTATAGTAATTCTGTACGTCATCGTCTATACAGGATGTTTTTTTCGCGGTCGGGGGGCGTGGAAATAAAAATACAAGTTTATTTTTCCTTTAATTCTCCGCAACCCTAATACATTTTTCAGATCTTTCCATTAGCTTATGTATACCCTCGAAAAAAAATGTTTTTTCTTTGTCTGAAAAATAAGTACTCTACTTCTTACTTGAGAACTTCTTCAAGTTCTTTTTTCATAAAGATAATAATCACTGGGAGCCAGGTCAGTTTATGCCAAAAAAGCCCACCTTATGCTGGGAAAAACGGCTCTTTGCACAGGCGCGTTTTGCAGAAGGAGGACACCTTTTTCAAAATTTTCCCCTTCTTTTTCTTGATTTTTTTAATCGCTTACTAAGATTGAAGCGTGATCGGTTATGGCGAACCTTTATTTATAGTCAACAAGATTCCTTCTCCCAAAAGATTGTCGTGTTTCCCGCCGATGACACCTTATTTCTTTGGTGGTGGTGTACCTTTTTTTGCCACTATAGACATCTTGTTTGGATATTAATTGAACCCAATTTCTCGTGATTCGAAAAATCCTGGTCTTCTACAGAGGTCCAAAAACGCGCGAGAACACTCTACGCGCGTGAGGCGGCTATGCACCCACCTTGCATTTGCCGAGATGCAGAATTTTAAAATGGTTGTAAACGCAGTCTATTTACTCAACTTTGGATTTTTCCCTAATATTTTGGAGTGGTCACCTCGATCGGCCGTCCTGGCCAGACACTGAGGCCCTCCCTTAAAAAGGTATGCTTCCATGGTTTTACCGGGGAGACTCCCCGTAAAATGATCTCTTCGTGATGGTTTGAACCGACCTTGCTTGAGAACTTTATGAGCGCGGTGCTCGATTTTCTCCATTCCGTTCTTCCCAACTAGTTGTTTGTCGACGATTTCAAATAGTAATGGGATTAAAACAAAACGTTCTATTTAACTAATAATGAGTTAACCAGACGACTAAGGAAAGTACCCTCAAAATCACCCTGAATATAAAAATATTATCTAAAGTATTTAAATTTTTTATTGTAAGTTTCAGATTTTTGAGGTATGTTTGTATTTTACTGTCCGATTTTGGTAGTTTAACAAGTGACTTATACGAGTAGCATTTCCTATGTTTTTGTGGTATTTATTCGAACCGAGGCTCTAACTAGTCTATGGTCAGTTGAGAATCTTATTTAATGTTTTAATGTCTGTTGTAATTACATATTTTAGTGGTGTGTTTTTTGTATTCTTGGTTATTTTTTACATTTATTGTCCTTTGTAAAGTTATTTGGTTGGGCTGATGGTATTGAATACCAATGCCCCTAATAAATTTAAAAAAAAAGAAAGAATCTTATTTTATGGAGTATTTCTACATTACTTATATTCTTCGGTTTATTGCTCATTTTTAATTAATATAGAGCAACGAAGTTTAATTACTTTTATTTTTTTATTTCATCTTCTTTTTTGGAACATAAGGGTGTTTTTTTATCGAAGGGTGATTTGAAATAAAGATTTAGCCAAAAAAAAGCTGGGAAAAAATTTTTTTTTTTGAATTTTTTTTTTAAACGATAAATTACTAGTGTTTATGTTAGTTTTTTTATAGACAGATATTAATTATTTGAAAAAATTACGCGCGTCTTTATATGCAGAAAAACGCAGTTTTTTATGGACCCTAATATTTTGGAAACCAGACTTCCCATCATGGAGAAAAATTCTTTGAGGAGCGTAGTTTTCGGAAACGTTGACGACCAAAAATCAGCCTGTATAAAGTTACTCAGTACTATAAGTATTGTATCATCTAAACAAATATCAACTAATGGTATTATACTTATACATATATAGATATTTGCTCCTTACTTAATTTCAACGATCACAGTGTCTAAGGAAAACTTATGATAATCTAAAATTATCAATAAATAAAATGGAAAAAATTCTTCACCCGAGTGGGAATCGAACCCACGACCGCTGCAAACCATGCCAGCCGCTATAACCACTAAGCCACTAGATTATGATAATCTATTTTATTCATAATTGTTACAAGACATAAAATAAAAAAAACTACATAAACAATTACAAAAACATTTTTATTAATTCTGGGTAATATTAAATCGCTGTAAATTCCTCAAAATGACCGGAAACGTGATAGTTTTGAGGTTTTTGGAGAACAAGTAGTCCATGTGGTCGAAGGTGAGCTGCGGCAGCACGTAGTACTCGGCGACGTTGGGCAGCTTGCGGCGTAGGATACGCACGTCCTGGATGGCCGACATCCAGTCGCCGTGGCTGCTCAGGATGACGATGGGCGCCGTGATCCTCTCCACGGCATACATCGGCGGCTCCGGCTGCCCGTACAGCTGCAGGTTGCGCGCCGGCCCGTAGTCGAACTTGCGGAAGTGTCCCGAGCGGTACACTTGCACGTAGTGGAAGAACTGCTTCGAGGACGCGCCGCCGGGGAAGTGCGCGTACAGCGCCGGCAGCATGCGGTAGTCCGTCTCGTCCGGGTCGAAGCCGCACAGTATGAACATTATCTGGTTGCAGATCAGGTCCGCCGTCGCCGATATCCGGCACGCCGCGTCCGACAGCTTGCGGACGAAGCCGGTCGCCGGCAGGAACTCGCTCTGGCCGATCAGCTCGAAAATCGCGTTGCCGGCGTCCATCTCCTTGGTGATCATGCGGATGAGCGGGCTGGCGATGTGCGACATCCAGGCGCAGGGCGCCAGGTGCACCGCCACGGCCACCTTGTCGTTGTAGTCGGGCCGCTCGGCCGCCATGCAGTAGAAGGCGGTCGTGCCCTGCGAGTGGCCGAGGTACTTGAGCTGCGGCCGGCCCGTGGCGTTCAGCACGAAGTCTACGAACGCGGGGATGTCGTGGCGGCCGATCTCGTCCCAGCTGAAGTCCCAGAACTCGTGCGAGTCGGGCGACATGGACACGTGCGAGCGCGAGTGCTTGTTCCCGCGCGCGTTGCCGAGCCACACGTCGTAGCCTTGCTCTGCCAGCAGGTAGGCGATGCCGCGGCCCGGCCCGGGGGACACGAAGTCGTCGGCGCTGCAGTACAGGCCGTGCATCAGCAGCACGGGCTCGCCTTCCCCGCGCCAGCGGAACAGCGCCAGCCGGTACCCTTGCGAGTTCACCTCGTAGCGCTCCAGCTTCGTTTTAGCGTACTTCCACACCAGCTGCGTGATGTTCAGGTTTATATCCTCGTTCTCCTCGTACTCCTCGAAGCTCTGCGTCAGGTTCCGCTCGGCGAGGCGACCGAACATCGCCATGATCGAGTTGGTCTCGTCGAAAATGTCTTGCAGCTCGAAATCTGGCGCGTCGTCGGTGAAGCAAAACGGGCGAAACCCAACGGTGCATTTTATAAATAAAATAACGAATAATATTTTAAACCTCACTCCCATTTTGCTTTAGGTTCATTTAGAAACTAAATGGCGTTTTCGTCTACACTTGTGATAACGGAAATTTACCAAAAATTAAGCAATTATTTAATTATACAAAATTATTTTACAAAACAAACACATGCCAGCTGTTGGTAATGGTTACATATGAGATATTTTAGGCTACAAATTTGACCTCATATAACTTGATATTCTCGGGTTTTACTTCAGCTTACATCGAAATAAACCTTTTGAACGACATAGACATCTGTATTTTAGATTTTACGTTAGCAAATTCGCGAGATATCTCTAGTTTACAATCACAATGTGGGTAATTTATTACACATGTATCCTGCATTTTCGGATACTAAATAAACGTTGCCTTTTACGTAATTGGAAGCCATTTACACAGGTGACGAGTTCTGCATACATTGTATTATTAAAACTGCAAAAAGTGCCATAATAAAATCATTGTCCAAGATATATCTTTGACTATAAAATATTGAAAATATATGTCCTTATATATAGTTATATCTCATCAAAAACATAAATGTGAAATGAGAGCCAAGTTCAATATTATGATATATGCCTTGGTTGTTGACCTCAACGACAAAAGAAGTGAGATGTAAATGGGATCCAAGTTCAATGATCAGTCCAGTATGGACGTGGACTATTCAAAGTTTCGTACAATAAACCCCATTGACTATTTATCTTTGTCTTCTCTTTGTTTTCGGCATAACATCTGTTACGGCAGTGCTCTCCAAACTTTGAAGCCTTAGATAAGATAATTTTTTTTTTTGTATGTTCCAAGGACCACAACAAATTAAATTTTTCTGCCCACCTAAGAAAACATAGGCTTTTTTGCATTTCAATTACTATTGATAGTGTACTGAATACACTGTATATATTAATTATTTATTAGTTATAGTGGACGCCCGCGACTACAAAAAAAGTGCGAAAAGTGCGCGTGGACTACAGAAAAAACATAATGTCGAAATTATCCGAGATAAAAACATTTTCCCGGGATAAAAAGTAGCCTATATGTTAAGTGGGACCTGTCACAATATATTCCAGAAAACTGTATCGAAATCGGTTCAGCCGTTTCTGAGATTAGCGTGCACAAACGCGCAGGCAAACAGACAAACCGATAAATAGACAAAAATTCCAAAAATCATTATTTTTGGGTACTATTGCGTTAATAAAGGTCACCTATAATATATTTTCTCATATATTTTCCATGCACAGACAGCGATCCGTTATATTTTTATTATATGTATAGATTACTTAGATACTTGAGTTGAGTTTTCTGCGTCATCATATCTGTCGTAAAGTTTTACCTTGCAAGTAAATAAAATCGAGTAATTATTATTCTGTGTTTTCATTCTCTTCCATTCAACTTATCATAGTAATAGTAACAACAGTAAAACATTGGCTGTCGTGGACCAGTTTGATGACACCAGTCCTAAGCTGTCGCGAGCCGGATTTGGCCCGCGGGCCGTAGTTTGGAGACCCCTGTATTACGGTATATCGGTACGTAAACGAAAGAGATGGTGAGAGGACTATGATATCCACGTCTGTAGTTTAGTAAATACCTATACATAATGGTTGGATAATATAAGAGTACTGACCTTGTAAAGGAAGTGATATCGTCTCGTATTCAAATCCATCTGCGTAGATCGTCACCTGCAAATAATCATCACGTTAGGTTAGTAAAGTTAACTTAAAGAAAGTTGTTCTGTACAAACCTGTTTACATGTATATTTCTTTTTAATAGTTTTAGCTCACCAATCACTCACTCTCTTCTTTCATCATCCTTCACCCTATAATAACGTGCTCTGTACAAAACCTTCACAAACACCACAAAAGTGTTATTATTTATGTTCTAAACATAATGGGCCAAAGTAGAAGTTTATTATTCCATTGAATTCGCTATCCCTCGCCAGATTATTGTACCGACAAGCGGCGGTAGATTCACCATATGGGACTACCTTGTTGTTATAGAGATAAGAAATGAGGTGATCAAAAAGAAGTGTGGTAAAAATGAGGACGTGGTGACGACGGTTGAGAAGGGTGAGGGCGAAAAAATAAAAAAAATAAAAAAAGGATGAGTGAAATTGAAGACCTCACCGGACCTTCATCGATCAAATTGGTGAAATTCTAGAGAGACGTCAGAGTACTCTAAACCGACGACCGTGTATGAAGAATGAAGGGAAAGAGGTGTGTCATGAAAGTATCTCTGACCCCTTGAAGGCGTGATTTTTATCTATGTATGTAAAGAATTGTTTCTTAGACTTTCGTCGGTGTGTCAGTTGTAAGGTTCTTTATAAATATCGTGGCGCCAGCACGGTTGGTAATGGAGGTCAGTTGTCATTGGTTGTGATCTGTTTATATTGTAATATTTTAATTTGGTTATTGTATTATAAAAAAGAATTGTTTTAATTTAAAATCTTTAAATGTGTTTCTCTATTTACAGGTAAGATACTTATATTTTACATTAATATTATAGCATAGTCTCCGGTACATATTATTGATCTCTAAGTACCTACCTTCTTATTTTAATAAATCACTATTTACAGGGCACCAAAATTTGAGTTTATTATATTTATACAAATCCATTTATGTATGTCTTATATGTATGTACTGGTATGTACCTGCGCACGCACACGACTCGCGGCCACATCCCGCACGTTGAGTACGAGGCAGGCGGCGGGCGGTCGCAGAGTGCGCGCCGTCACCACCACCTTGTTGCTGAGCGGGTCCGGCCGGGTCAGCTGGAAGATTAGCTCGTCTGGGGTGTAAAGATACCACATTAATCTAACAATCATCACATACCTAACACATAAAAATATATATACATAACAAATTTTTTATTTATTTATTTATTTCATACCTTACTTCTATCTTTACAGGTTTAACCTACCACGACAGAGTAGCAACTTTATACTTAAGTGTAACATACGATGTACATAGTTATTTTTGTAAATTCATTCAAAGTACAATGGAATAGGTCAGTAATATCCGCAACTTTATTGAGCGTATGCATCGAGCACATTTAATAAACATTTTTTTCACAAGTCTTTTATATTCCACAAATATTGATTGATCAACTCACCTTGCCCCACGTCCCACCACATCTCAAACATGAGCGCGTCGTGTCCCACCGCCAATACAAGCAGCGGACCAGACCTGGAGGCACCAGGGTTTCCACCACACTCTGCTTCGGCTGACTCAGAGTCCGAACTATCCTCTGTTGGCACTTCTGTGGCTCCTGTAACATTGTAACTTACTGGTAAATATGGCTAGGAGGATGGGAAAACATAAAACATTTAATAAATAAGACGTTTTTAACTATTGACCGCTTTTTTTGCTTGCTTCAATACAACATTTTGTAGTATTGTAAACATTCACTGTATTTTGGTGTACATTACAATAAAGAATAAGAAAACAGCAGGGCATCATCAGAAGTACATTTGGCGATCTCATTGCTACTGCATGTTATATAATAACCTAATACTGTACTCACCTGCACACCGGCGCAGCCACATAGAGAGTGCGAACCCGCCCCCCCACGGCGCCCAGCCCGCGCCCGCCAGCACTGTGCGGCACGCGTGACGGGACCAGCACGACTCGATACCTGCACGTAGAATAGAACAGAATAGAATAGGTAGCTTTATATACATATATACGGACAGCGTTGGATGGATATAAACAAAGAGATAGACATGTTGGATGGACTGTGTGAGAGAGGATATGCGTGTGCTGGGAGCGAGTAATGACACGACGGATAATAGGGATGAATGGAAAAGATCAGTGACAAGTTGCTTAATAGATTAGAATCATAGAATACATACCGGCTGCAATGTGAGCTTCCCTTAGTTTGCATTTCTCTGCCGGAGGATATCCGCTGGATTCCGACGTACATAGTGACTCTGAAAACATAGAATTACATTAGTACACACCATCAGTTCATTTAACAGAAAATATATATATTAAAAAAATGTAATCCAAATAGAGGGACAAGAAATAATGTAACTGCATTTTCCAATAGGACATTAAAGATTTATAAACAGCTCCATCTGTGTAGTTAATGAGTAAACTCCTATTGAAATAGCTATTCAACAATAATGGAAAACATGTACCACCCTAGGCCGCATCTTGCTTAACATCAGGCACGATGGCGGTCAAATGTTAACTTAGATATCGCGTTCTAGTATTTGGACTTTGGTTCTCTCTGCGTTCGATAGATGGCCCTAATGTAGGGTTATATCCAAATCACTCACCAGTCGGCATGGCAACAGGAAACGTAAGCTCCACATCGGGCAGCTGTGGCGGCGCCGCCAACACCGCCTCTAGGGTTCCCAGCAGCTCCGCCAGCGGGGGCGGGCGGGGCGGCAGAGAGGGCGGGGGCGGGCGGCGCGCGCGGGGCAGCGGTGGCGGGGTGAACAGACGTAGGATAAGGCAGAGGGTGAGCGGGGACATGTCCCCGGTGCCGCACGATTGAATCAGATTCAGTATGCTGGTATGCAGCTCTGTGGAGAAAATATGGGAGGGGTATTAATGTCGGTTTTAAGTGCAGATATGAAGGGGAGTTAGAGGTTGCACTAACTAGTTTCAAGATAAATGCATGATTTAAGAACAATAGCGAAGTGGGACGGTCAGAGCACTGCCGTTCGGAATATGATTGTCAAATGTTTTTTACCCATTTTATAGGTACCTACGACGTTACTTGACACATTTGAATGAAATCACGAAGAATCTGCAGTTGTTATTTATCGCCAGTAAACCAAGTTAGTACGTTTTCTTCACCATAGCCATGCTTACCGGAGCGTGGCGGCGCGGACCGAAGAAGCGGCGCGGCGCGACGTAGCAGGCGTGGCAGCAGGCGGGACGACACGCGCGCCGCGCACGCCCGCGCCACGCCTGCACCCGCCTCTGATAGCAACGCACGCTCCTCTTCTGCACAAGACTCTAGTCTGTGGAAGAGAAGATACACCTTAAACAAAAGATAAAACTCGCTAGTCTGACAGCGACATAAGATCCGTTTAGTATTCGACCGCAGAAGAAGATACATACATACATCTAATCACGGCTTTATCCCTTACAGGGTAGAAGATAAAGATTGAATTCATCTAAAAGTATATACGGACAGCAACAACATAAAACGAGACAATAGAATACAGTAGGAAAAAAGGTAACACACATGTAGAAAAGAACAGTAACAAGAAAACTGAACCGGCCCCTAATTACGTAAAAGCAATACTCGTAGCAAAGCCGAAGCCGCGCGATCGCGATAATCTCGAGTGTGTGCGTGCGCACAACGAACGCTCGCACGCTACGTAATCAGCGAGCCTATTTCGAGTCCGACAGTCATGTACCGTGTAAGTAAGTGCAACCGCCAAAAAGATCCCTTTTCAGCTATCTAAGAATCTAACCCTTATCAAATACTCGTACACACACACACACACCTGTGCAGCAGATTTGCCAACACGTCAATAACGATGGCGCCGAGCTCGACATGCATGTCGGGTCCGCAGGCCCCGCCCACCGCGCCGCAGGCCCCGCCCACCGCGCCGCACGCCCCGCCTCCCGAGCCACGCCCACCGTCTACGCTCTCTGCGTCCGACTCGCGATCTAAACAACAGAAAGTTTACACATCCAATCACGATAAAGAAAAAAATGACGGAGCTATTTATGGGACTCGTCTGCGTCCTATAGATAGCTCCGTCATTTATTACAAAACCTCCAATACAAACCCTAAAACGAATCCAAGTTCCTCAAAAGGGCCAGACAATAACTAATGAGGGGTCGTCCATAAATTACGTCACACGAATTTCATTATATTTTGCCCCTCCCCCCTCCTTGTCACAGCTGGTCACATTTGTGAGACCCCCCTCCCTAGTGTGACGTCACATTTAGCTTTATTTACAAATTTATATTTAGAGATTATTGAATTAAAATGTGACGTCACGAAATTTAGGACCCCTCCCACCCCCTTGTCACACTTTGACGATCCCCTCCCTCCCCCTTAACCTGTGCCGTAATATATGGATGGCCCCTGATCCGATAGGACCGTAAGCGTTTTTCTTTTCACCACCCCCACAAAATTAACGTAACCACACTTGGAGGACACAATTGTAAAAAAGGTGAAAGAAAAGGGTAGGTACAGTTAACAAATAGGACAACAACGTAATAGAATATATAAAAGCTAGTAGTATTATACAGTACCTGACGTACGACTGACAAACGATGCGGACGAAACACGTCGCTTTGTAACGCGAGGAACCTCTGCTATCTCCACATCTGC
Source organism: Carposina sasakii (assembly GCA_014607495.2). Taxonomy (NCBI): domain Eukaryota; kingdom Metazoa; phylum Arthropoda; class Insecta; order Lepidoptera; family Carposinidae; genus Carposina; species Carposina sasakii. Next base: position 14,106,535 of record CP053159.1, on the reverse strand, counting down.
CTGAAATAATATACAACATACTTTTATTTGCCCTCAATTTTCTGAAAGCCTGCATAAATAAAACAGTCATTGAACACGTTTGCTGCCGGCTGATTTTCTTAGTATGCAAACATCAGTTCAATGCCAAAACCTAGTGATACCTCTAGACAAACAAGAAAAAAGAATGTGTTAACATTTGTCCCTTGCCATTTAGAACAATTTCAACTCTGGCGATTTCGATTCATTTACTAATGTATCTAAGCCTGTCTACCAATCTTTTCTCTTAACAAAAAAATAATCCACTTGGTGTACGATTGAATATTTGAGTAAAAACATATTATAGCACTTTTAAGATTTTTAAACATTTGGAATCTGTGCAAATTATTAAACGAGGATTTACATCGCAATCGTCAGCCTCATGTTTTCTAGATACCTATAAAATAGCATAACCCTAGAGAAATCAGTTGCGTTGGGGATATAATGATGTGTTGCCGATAACCTACATCATACCCGTCAGTAGCGGTCGCGGTCGCGGACGGCGCCTCGCCCTCGCTCGAGGAGCCGTCCGCCTCGCTGCACACCGGCGCGGGCGCCGGGACCTGCGCATGCACAAGTTAGCTTCAACACGGGAGCTTGACATTCCGAGCATAACCACCACTCATTCCTGCCACCGCTGGTGGCTCGTCCTAAGGAGCGCTTGTGCAGTGTACCCACAAAGATTACATTCAATTCTACTATGTTTATACAATAGTGTCTACGCGTTCGTCTCAAGTAAGTTGTAATCTTATGTATCGAGTGGAGCTCTATTGATCGCGCTCCAATGAAACGAAATTTGGTACGATTCCTAGTACTGTATTCAATGAGTGCGAAAGAGACATATCGACATAGGCCGGCGCGTGAAACTGAAGATTTCGTATTATCTGGAGCGCAGTAGTGTGCGGCCACTAGATGTCGCTTAGTCAGAGTTAGAACGTGATATGTTTGTCTTTAATGTGTTTCATTAGGTCATCTGAATTTTAATAAGAGTGAGGAATATTTAAAAAAATGTGAAGTGAACCCCCATCTAAAAATATCAGGAGCCGCCCCTGCCTGCCACTGTAACTCCTGTAAGCCAGGATCAAAAGGCGACCAGAAAAATGCAAACAAAGCATAGAAAATTGTGCGGGGACCTGACAAGCGACTATAAAGTATTAAACACAGCGCCGAGATCTAAGCACCACGTGAAGAATCAACATCATCTTCCTGTCCTTAGCCTATTATTGAGGTCGGCGGAATATGGTTTCTTTCGAAACTTATATTGTCAAGGATTTGGCGTGTGTTTTACGGCCCATTTGCCTACCTGACGTCATCAAGTCGGTCTTCAGTATTAGTAAATTGAAGCACCTAAGGTAAATAGAAATATATTTCATAATCAATACACCTTGGAATAGCTAGTTTTCGGCATAGCGTGTCTTGCGGCCGTGGCCACTCGCATGAGCGCCTCGCACAGCGCCCTCAGCCCCGACACCTCCCCCTCCTGCACCGTGCCCGGCCCCCGCGCCCCCTCCCCGCCAGGCCGCGCCCCCTCCCCGCCAGGCCGCGCCCCCTCCCCGCCAGGCCGCACCCCCTCCCCCTCCTCGTCCTCGTCCAAGTCATCGTCCTCGTCACTCAGCTCACCGAGACCAGAGGACGCGAGAGCCGAACGAATTATGTCGCAGCTGACGCTTTTTGATACTCCTGATGTTACGTCTGGAATTTATGTGAACCGTAATTAAAATTCGATTTGCATTACATAATTACTACATTTATTTACCTACATGTTTCTTAGTGAACTCACCTCCAAGAGCGAACTGCACCGTCAGTATGGACTCGAGCATCTTAATGAGCAGGCGAGTCTCGTGCGGCTCGCAGCGGCATCGCGTGAGGCGGTGCAGCAGCAGGCGCAGCAGCCGCCAGCCCGTCGCCAGCGAGCCCGTCAGCGCGTCGCGCGCCGCCGCCCGCCGCCGCACCAGCGCCGCCGCGCACTGCCACGCCGCGCCGCACGCGCGCAGCGCCTCGCCCGGACCCTCCATGTGCTCCTCGACGGCCCGCCAGCCGCGCGGCTCGGCCGGCGCGGGCTCGGGGCCCGCCTCGACGCCCAACCGCGCCGCCTCGTGCCGCACGTCGCACAGCCGCGAGAACTCCTCGCCGGGCAGGCGCAGGCGGAACACGAGCACGGCGCGCTCGCTCGCGTCCGCAAGCGCCGACTGCAGCGCGCGCGCCGCCTCCGCCTGCCCGCCGCGCGCGCACGCCGCCAGCGCGCCGCACGCCGGCCCCGCCAGCCCGGGCCGCGCCGCCAGCTCCAGCGCGAGCCGCAGCCCGCCCAGCCGCACGAAGCGTTCAGCCGGCGGCGCCGCGCCCAGCAGCCGCGCGAACAGCGTCAGGCACGCCGCCGTCAGGTAGCGCGCGCCCTCGTCCGCGCCGAGCCGCGCCGCCGCGAACGCGGGGAACGCCACGCCGAACAGCAGCTCGCCGCGACCGCGCGCGCAAAGCCGCGGCGCCACGCGTAGCACGTGCGCCGTGCCCGCCTGCAGCGCCGCGCCGCCCGCGCGCGATGACAGCAGCGCCGCGTAGTGCGCCAGCCACGCGCCCTCGCCGCCGCCCGCCGCG